>JAMKCH010034371.1:0-15050 GCA_023653785.1 Ophioderma brevispina
AAGCTTATTCCCAAAATTTGAGCTGCTCCCGATCTTGCGGTTTTGTGTTATGAGCAATTGCTCGTTTCCCACGGTCCCATAGGCTACTGTGCTGTAATTTCTGTCCGCTTACGGACAGAAAATACAAAATTGTGAATTTCTTGCAGATGCGACCGAATTTGCACGTAAGATTGGGCACACATGGATTACTAAGGCTAACGGTTCAGATGATATAAAAATCTCAACATCTTTTAGGTTAAGTCGGGGGGGCGAGGCTGTGGATCCCGAAATGCCCCTTTAAATAACTAATTGATGTTATCTGTTTATACAGGTTTAGAAGAATTGAGAAAGTATGAATACGCATTACGTGATACACAAGTCTGGAAAGAACTAATAGAAAAGGGTTCACCAAGTGATCTGCTTGTGTTCTTCCCATACCTAAAATCTACATGGGTGTCTGCAGTGAGAGAAATAAAGAGAACAAAGGGGACAGAGATGCCATGGAGAAGCTACTGAACCTCCTCATTCAATCCTGTGCAGAGAGGTGGCCTGATGATTTGTGTAAGGGCCTTGAGGACTGTAGCCAAACTCTAATAGCAAGGTTCTTCAAAGACAAGTATCAAGAGATATGCAGACGGCCTCGATATGAACATGACCATCCTCAAGCGGAGACTGATGGCGGTGAGTGCGGGATATGATTCGGCTGTCTATCCATCTATAGATACTATACTAAAAAGTGAGATCTGTCTGGGGTGTTTCCATAAGGTGACACCCTTTTCTGACATACTTTTCTGACACCCTATGAATTCGTAAACCTTAACGGAATAAACCACATAAACCGTGTGGTTTATTCCGTTAAGGTCCGCTAAGGTTTCCGAATTCATAGGGTGTCAGAAAAGTATGTCAGAAAAGGGTGTCACCTTATGGAAACACCCATCTGCCTGTCTGGCTCAGCATTTTGTTATGCTTTGGACATTGGACACCTGGGGCTGATATTGTAAGGTAAGGTAGGGGAGGACAGTCTGATTTGATGTTTGTTATCAGGGTTTCAGAGTGAACCAAAAGGTCAAAAGTCATCTCGAGATCAATTTGCATAGAAATGCCCTATATCACCAAATTTGATCAAAAGGACCACTGACCTGAGCACAGAACAAATCTGATGTCAAAGGTCACATACATAGGTCAAAGGTCAGACATGGGGGAATGCACTAGTACTACTTGCAGGCCTACTACTAAAAACAGATGTCTGCTGGCTATGCATTTTGCTATGCTTTGACATATGAGCTGATATTTGGCATTAAGGTAGGGGCCGGACAGTCTGACGTTTGTCATCAGGGTTTCAGAGTGACCCAAAAGGTCAAAGGTCATCTAGAGATCAATTTGCCAAGAAATGGCTATGACCACCAAATTTGGTCAAAAGGACCACTGACCAGAGCAAAGAACAATCAGAGGTCAAAGGTCATGTAGAGGTCATCCAGCTGGGCAAGAAGCCAGGTAATCGCGAAAGCCGGGTGACCACCTAGTTGCATATGAAATCTGTGCCAATCCTTGTGGAAGATATAAGCAGTCTTCTCTTCCACAGTGGGGATTATGAATTACAGATGGAAGAGCCCATTGGGCAAGTCCATTTAAAATCCACATATCCTCTGTTAGTCAGTCGGCAAGTCGCCCAAGTACAATTATTCACTGGGAAAATTGTTGGATAGCGTATTTTGGTATGAGCTTGCATAAATACAATAGGCAAACAACCTTGTAATTGTCCACATCCCTGTACATGTCTGCAGTTCAAATCTATGAAAACTTGTTAAGATTTTACCTTTAATTGATTGGTTGATGGATAGGATTATTTGATTGATGGATCAAGCAATACTAACCAAGATGACTCTCCAATAGAAAGAGCATGTTGTTGGTAATGCAGTAGGCTAATAATAATAATAATAATTATGGTGCTTATTATATCGTGCAATTCCAAACAATAAGATCATTGTGCAAACAAACAAAGAGAACTAAGAAATATGAGTTAAGCTTCATTTGAAGACTGTAACAAAATGGAGACGATCTGATGAATGCAGGTGTCAGGTTCCAAAGAGATGGCCCATGCACTTCAGATGATCTTCCACCAATTTTTCTGTTACACCTACATCAGGGGTGTCCAACCTTTTTGACGCAGGAGCCGCATTGGTTGAATCCACAACTATTGCGGCCGCAAACAAGTAAATTAGGGCTTTCTGGTTTGGATTATCCACGTGCCTACAAAAGTCTGGAAGTAGAGCCCATATCTATACCAATATTTGCTGAAAAGGGTACCCATAACAATACCAGAGATGCAGATTTTGGATCAAATTTAACACAAATTTTCCATTTTTGTTGACCTTTTTAGCAAATATGGAAACATTTTGGCTTCATTTTGAGGAAATTGGACTAATTTTCTGACGATTTGTAGAAAATTTTGGTTTCAGATTGATGAAATTGGACTCATTTTCCAACAATGTTTAAAAAGTTCAGTTTGGATTGAGGATATTGAACTAGTTCAAATGACATTGTTTTAAAATCTATTATTTAAGATATTTATGTATTTTAAGTTTTCTGGAAAGTACCTCGCGGGCCTCATGAGAGCTCTTAGCGGCTGCAAATGGCCCGCGGACCGCAGGTTAGACATCCCTGACCTACATGTAGGGACCATAAGTCGAGTGGTATCCAGAGACAAGCGAAGGCCTTCACTTTGTGGCGCAGAGCTGGTAAAACACTCAGATAGGTGTATATTGGTGACAGATCATTTGGGGATTTTTTATATACAGAAGAATTTTAAACTGAATACATTTATCAGTGGGCAACTAGTGCAAAGATGTTAACAGAGGTGAAGATAAATGACGGCGGGGCACCTGAAAAACTAGTGCAAAGATGTTAATTAACAAAGGCCTTCCCTTTGTGGTGCGGAGCTAGTAAAACACTCAGATTGGTGTATATTGGCAACAGATCATTTTGGGATTTTTATGTACAGAAGAATTTTAAACTCAACACATTTATCAATGGACAACTAGTGCAAAGATGTTAACAGAGGTGAAGATAAATGACGGCGGGGCACCTGAAAAACTATGCGGGCAGCATGATTTTGGAGGCGTTGTAGCCGAGCAACATCCTTGTTTTTACAACTCGAGAGGAGTGCATTCCCATAATCTAATTAAGTAAATGATTTAAAGCTTGTCATTAAAAATAGCCGTGGAAGTAGAGATATGATTTGTATTTTTTTTCTTTTACCAGGATCAATGCACCAACCACTTGATAGTGGATCAACCCTGAGCATGGGTAAGAAAATTAGTATCTATCATTTTTGGCCCTAACGACTATGTTGTGAAGGGCCTATGTGATCATGCAGATGGATCAGGGTTGGCAATATCCCGGGAAATACTAGTATTTCCCACCTAGGGCGGGAAATAGTGGGAAATACCGGGAAATACTGGTAAATACCGGGAAATACCGGGAAATGCCTGGTCGATACCCGGGAAATAATATAGGATGTAAGTACAATTTGAAGATCTCATGGGGGTTAACCTCAAATAACTACATTTTACAGTTACAAATGTTGTGGTGATAATCTGGGTATGTTTGAATGGTTTAATTCAACTCCACTCCACTAATTGATTGTAATAAACCAACAACAAGCATAGTATTATTTAGATAATCGGATGAGGCTACCCTGGGTGTGGATCAAAACATTATTTTGACAATCAGAACTTCATTTCTGAGGAGCTCAATTGCTCCAGAGCTCCTACAGCTTTCCTCAACAGTCTTTCAGGAGCTCAATAAGTTGAGCTCCTTATTACTTGAAAGGCCTCTGTTTTTCATATGACATGCAAGTAATTGATCCCCTTGTTGTGCACCTATATGAACTCAGGAGAGTTATTAGCTCTCCTCTTATTTTTATAAATGAAGGCCTGGACAATCAATAATAGGTGTTTGGTTCTTATGAAAAAGGACTAGCTACACTTGGATAAAATTAAGAAACGAATGATAAAATTTAGAATAAAAGCTGTCATGCATCCAGCCAGTTCTAACTTGTGCATCTTAACATGTACTTGGGATTTAGCATACATGTGCACTACACTGTCTGCTGGCAATGTTCATTTCTATACCTGGGCCAATTTAGTGAATATTTTCTATCTGTGGCTATTTAATTTTGTAGTAATTTTGATGTATTAAATAAATGTTGAGAGAAATGATGGATTAAATTGAAATGTGCAAGAATCTACAGATCCAAAGACTTGAGTCCAACAGCTAAGTTAGTGATAAAATGAAAACACCATCAACCCCCTCCCCTGGGTCATTTATTGCATGAAGTGCTTATCTGTGCTTGTTAGTTAATTTTCATGATATTTTAAAGAAAATTAAGTTTTGAAAATGTCACTTTTTGAGTATTTCCCATTTTGGCCAAAATATGCCTGGTGGTATTTACCGGTAAATACCGGTATTTACCGCCCGGTATTTCCTGGGGTGGGAAATACCGGCCAACCCTGAGATGTCTGGATGTCTTGATGGCACATTCATTAATCCACTCTTCAGACTGAACTTTATTAGTCAATGAACTTCAAATGTGTCATGGTGATAGAACATATGAGGCCATGCGCTGTATACTTTTTGGCAGGCTATGAATATTAATGAGCTCATTTGCATATTTTCAAGAAAATTAATTCACTCTACAGACTAAACCGAACAGTCAATGAATTTCTAACATGGCACAGTTAGAACATAATGAAGTCATGTGCCGAAAAATTTTGAAGGTCATTTCAAGGTCATGCGGGGTCATTCAAGATCAAATGGGATTATATTGCTATAACCCTTGTCAATTGTGGTAGGATGATGAAACTTAGTGGGTGTGGTAAACATTCGGTGCCAAACATTTTGAAGGTCATGTGGGGTCTTCCAATCACTAAATCACAAATGGTTGTATGGTCATGAAACCTGGTGGCACAGTCACCTGTGGGTATCAACATTTTGCAGTAATTTCAATGTCATCTGTGGTCATCCAAGGTCAAATCAAATTCAGATCACAGCAAATAGTTGCATGGTCATGACACTTTGTGGAAGTGATGGACATTTCTGAACCAAAAATTGTGAAGGTAATATCAAGGTCAAGTAGGGTTATTCAAGGTCAAATAATTACAATAGTTATATAGTTGTATGGTCATGAAACTTGGGTGGATGTAGTCAACATTTGATAACATCTTTTTCCAAGGTCATCTGGGGTCATTTAAGGTATTGCAACTGCTATGGCAGGAGCCTCAGTGGTTTGAGAACCAGTTATTTCCATCACAATCCTCCCTGTGATCTTAGTTATATTTCCCTCTGTTTGCTACCACGACGTGCGGGGGACCTTTGTGGTTCGAGAACCGCCTTGTTTTTTGTTAGATGATGGTTAACTTAACAATTCTATGTGTTAACAGCAATTCTGCAGCACAGAAGACTATATGAACAAGCAGTAAGGAACCATCAGAAAGACCTCCGTGGACATGTAGACCCAAAACCACTACTAAGGCACATTCCCTATGTCCAGAAGGATAGAATCCAAGCATCCTTCAGAACAGGTGGCAGAGGAGAAGCAATGGACACATTCCTATTTGAATTGATGTATCCCCAAAGGGATCATGATTGGCCACACGACTTGATTGAAGCCTTGCGCAAGGAAAACCAATCTGTAATTGCAGATTTGTTGCAGCTGGAATATTCGAAATTACGAGATGAAGCTTTTAAGGATGGGACTTGTAAAGAATTCAAGGAACATTTAGCTCAACAACAGCCAACCCCAGGTAACGTTCTTTCATCGTAATTGAGATTGCAGTCTTCCCAAGTCACTTTTTTTATTATCATTAAAGGAATTATCAGTGATTTGCTAAATCAAAAAATCGAAAAAATCATCAAAAATCAGATTTTTGCATGTCTGTAACAAGTACAGGTATCCTAACATACCCTGCAAATGATAAAACCAGAAGCAACCTAAAAAGGACAAAATCAGAAATTTTTAGTCATTACTGTCCATATGGACTCCATATGTGAATACACGTCATGTGTAAGTTGAATGACCACCTTTTTTACTGTTCCAATACCCAATGACCCCCTTTTTTTTCCAACTGACACCTGATGACCCCTTTGTGCTCTGCAACAATGCCAACATTGTGTCTTACCCAGAATTTCAGAGTGGGGTTTTACACTAATTTTTAGGCCTTAGAAATTTGGTCATTGTAACTGAATTCAGGCAGCACTTATCCTATTTGGATTCGAAATTGTTAAGATTTCAAGCCTGAATTTGTCAAAATCTGGGGTTTTGGAACTTAAAATCACAAAAAGCGGTCTTCAAAATTAAGATGGCTGAAAATATCAGTTTGTAGAACTAAATCTTGAGCTGAAAATGGGGTCTTGACCATGGCACATCCCCAGAGTACAAGGTATAGGGAATGCCTCACTAGGAACAATGTGAGCAAGCATAAATTCCTGAAATTATACTGGGGATCATCCCATCACTCCCCATTCCTGGGTCCGCTACTGAACATGGTTAATAAACTCTCATAATTATCAACTTTCTATCTGGGAACAAAACCATTTTGTAGAAAAAAGTACATCATTTGTACATGTGCATGTTTCAAATTCTTGCAGGTCCAGAAGACTGTGTGGATTCAGGTCCTCCAGGTGGGCCAAGTAGTAGTGGTCTTTGGAATCTGTAAGAACTGCTTGTGATGTGGACATCATGTGACCAAAGAAGGCATGAGTAACTTGGGCAAGCATTGTGAGTTTGACTTCTTGCAGAACACTAAGACCATAGCTAGCTGGTTTGTTTCAACTAAGGTTACATAAAAGATTAATGAATACATCATGGAAGTTGAAACTCAAATAGCCTATACCAAGCTTTTTTGACTTGTCTCTCTTATGAAGAAGAAACATGAACTGCCTTAGACTTAGACTGTGTCGTTAGAGTGATTTCTACAGGGCCAATTTTATCTTCTCTATGTTGGATGCTCTGCAACAGATTAAACCACTACTCCTAGGGCTGCATGATGTAGTATTCTGCCAAGTCATATCCTTGGATTGCCTAAATCCAGGGTTCAATTGCCCAAACAGTGTACCAAGAAAACTGTAAAGCAGTGAAGAAATAGTCTCAATTGCATTATAGTACTTACAGAGCTAAGTCTTCTGGAGTGGCCTTTACACATGGGTGAGAATTAAATGGGCTTTCATATGTTTACAAAAAGGTACAGTGAGATTAAAATTACTTGGACAGAAGATACACACACCTTATGTAAGCGCAACAAGCTACACAGAGTTTCAGCACCTACTTTAACCAATTACGCATCGCAAAATGAGGTGCAATGTTCCTCTTGGCTCACGCAGTCCAAGCGCACTTGTGTGCCTTCCTATCTGAGAGATTATTAAAAGGAGCATTTCGTGATCCACAACCTCGTCCCCCCGATTTACCTCGAAAAAGTTGAGATTTTTATATCACCTGAATCTTAGCCTTAGTAATCCATGTGTACCAAATCTTACATGCAAATTCGGTCGTAGCTGTAAGAAATTTGCAATTTTGTATTTTCCATCTGTAAACGGATAGAAATTACAGCACAGTGGCCTATGGGACCATGGGAAAACAAGCATTCGCTCATAACACAAAAAATTGCAAGCTCGGGATCATCTCAAATTTTGTGAATAAGCTTAATTTTCTCAAGGATATCTAGTGAACCATGAATAAAACAGAGGCTGCTGGAATCACGAAATGCACCTTGATCAGATTGGAGGTCTAGTAATTTTAACATGGACATAATATGGGAATCCCAGAGAGCTCAGTACACTATTTTTGCAGTCTGCGATACCAACCCGGGGTACCAACAGAGCTAATAATGCTCACTGTTTGTGCTTTTGGCATGAGCCATGGTCAGCAAACTCAATAATATTTATAAGGTACAGTCTGTTATAAACCTTAACATGAAGGTAAAGTAAGATTGCAGACATGGCATTATGTGATTTGAGAGTGAAACTGAAAGTGATGTGTGCAGGGCATGTGGGTGGTGTGAGTGCATGAAACTGCATGAATGGCAATTTGTTCATAAACTAGTTCTACATTGATATTCATAATAATGAAAATTATTGATTAAATCAGATTTGAAGCTGTATCTTGAAGTTACTTAATATTTTAAGTTATTAACATGGGTCCATTTTACTGCAGCAGTCGCTGCAGAGTTCGTTACTTCAGCCATGTTTAGACACGTACAGCAACAAAGAGTTCCCCAGTGTGAGCTTGTTTGCGCCCCTGTTGATGCAAACCAGTTCAATGGGAATTGAGCATGATATCTTGGATTTGATTCACAATTCTTAAACAGCTGTGAAAATGTAAGCAATTTCATTGGCTTATGCCCGGGTTCGATTCGTTTAATTGAACCCAGGTAGTACGCACTGCGTATTGAAGTTATTTTTAGGTTGAAGCGCTCGCGTCATACCGCGTTTTGCTACTTTCGCGCGCGCCTGCCAACGTTACGTCTCGTTGCGTATGATCATTGCGTTCAGGGGTTGTTCGATTGTTTTCACTGGGTGAGGCAGTCCTTTCTTGTTGTCTCATTTTAAGCCGTTTTAAAGCATCGCGGAAATGGTGGTTAAGATGACCGTAAATGATAAGAAGAAACTTAATCATTTTTAAGTGGAGAAAAGGCCTCGGCCTCGTTCTTCCACTAAAATTATGGTATCGCCTGGGGTTCAATTCGGCGTAAAGAGGAGTAGTAACAGGTTCCCAAAATCTATACCTTTATTCTCTAATTGTTATCAATTTCATATTTCTAATGCTTACCACTGGTATATATTTAATAAAAAATAGATGCATCCCAGCTCACTTTATCTCTGCCTATAAACTTGACCAGATTTTACTGAAATTTCAGTAAAATGTACTGCTTTTAGTCCATTAGTGTGGACACTAAACTTTCTGTGGTACATGTACAGTTGGTTTTAAACTTGGACTTTCTAGACTGTTTAGATGACAAATGGGCTATCATGTAAGGCCAAGTAAAGAAACAAATCAGGTGATCGTCCGGACTTTGAAAAAGTTGGTGAGGGAGGCCCTTATTATTGTTATTTTATTTTTTTGTGGGACGCCAGCGATAGCTGGCAGGACAACTTAGCAATCAGTTGTGCGTGTGCTAGTGGGAGTATGTGTGGATGTGTGAATGTAGGGGTTGTCATAAATTGTTAATTTTTTTTTAAAGCGACCTCCATATGAAAAGGTTTTGAAGTTCCAATTGAACCAAACTTCTGGTCATAGGTTCACCTGGATCCGCATAGGTAATGAGGTAAAAGGTCCATGTGCCGAGTCACAAAGGTCATGTGAGGTCAAATTGAAAAAATAGGCTAAAAATTGTAAAATAAAATTACCTCAATTGAAAAGTGAAGTTCAATTGGAACCAAGCTCGTGTCATAGGTGGGGACCATTCGGATCCCTCATATGTTGATGAGGTCAAAGGTCATGTGCCGGGTCAAAGGTCATGGAGCAGCCACTAGCTTATTTCTTTGAATATACGTGAGAGCGTGAAAGCCGAGAACGCGAAATTCTAGTTTTTTTTAAAGAGCCGCCAGGTGTAAGATGCCCCCATTAGGGGCATCATAGCCCACTAGTTTTAAATATTTTTGTTCAAGTCTTTACATGTTCCACTTGTCCCAAAACTAATCCCTATCGATTTCTAATTAAAGGGCAACGAGGATTTCAAAATAACAGGTGTACCGAAAAATGTGAAATTCTGATTTTGGCATGGTTGTAAAGCTTTATATCAAAATATTCCCAATCTGTAAGGATTAAGATGGGAACTGTTGTCTTGGTACAAAATTGTGAAATTTCGTAATTCGTATAGGGCAAATACGAGATTCAGCTATGTTTTCTATTGAAATATAAGGATAAACAAATCACCATGTTGTTTTCATTTTAAGTTATTTCGGGACAATAAAGGTAGGAATCTATTGAGCATCTAATATGTAGTGAATCAGACTATCACAGAAATATGGACGACTTGAAAATATCGTTGCACCTTTAATCGGAGTTGTTTTAGGGGTACACCACAGGCCCTTCGAAGTTCGAAAAGGGCGTTTTCTATTGAAACGTGTAGTAAAGTGAAAAACTTTGCACTCTATAAAAACATATATAGATAAAGAATAGTCCTTGAAACAAAGATTACAATACAAAAAAAAAAATACATCTATGGGGAATGTGTTTTTGAATAATTCAAAAGGGGGTGAAAGTCAACAAAGGTTCAAGGTCAACAGGGGTCAAAAGCTGTCAACAAAATGGTCAACAAAGGCGTCAAAGGTCAACAACCTTAGTCAAGGTAGACAAATTGATAGTGAAATCTCTGAACAAATCAATACTGTACGTGGATGTCAATGTCAAAATTTTTGGACTACCCCTCCCTCAAACTAAAGTTCTAATACTTGCTCAGTGATAACACAATGGGTCTACCACACATTGGAAAGTCCTAACTACAAAAATATCTATTTTGACAAGTCTCTGGGGAAACCGTGGAAAAATCCAGTTGTACTCTTCGCCACTTTGATCTCAAAAATGCAAATGTTGCGCCCGCAGCAGGCGAAGTCCATCTCTCTGCTCATTGGCGTTTGGGCAGACTCCATCATATAACTGTTGCGGTGGGGGGGTTCGCCACTCATCCACACAGCGAGTCTGTTTGCATTCCCAGCATATGCTGGTACCCATTATACTCCGGGTGGAGTAGAGGCAAGCAGGTAAAGTTGCATTTGCCCAAGTGCACAAACATTGGCGACAGCGGGGGCTCGAACCCAAAATCTTTATGCTTATGAGGCTGAGGCGCTGATCCACTTCAACACAATGTTCCCTCACAGATGGTGGTATGACCTGCATCTTCAGTGCTGATGCCCATGGCATGACCTCAATCTGTTTCCACAAGTTATGAAGTAAAAGGTTGTGAACCCAGAGGTTTCTGCAAGTACAATTAGAGCTTTGAAGCAGTCACCTATGGTATTTGACTGGGGGACATGGTGACCCTTATCACCTATGGTATGGACTGGGGACATGGTGCCCTTGCACTCTTTAGTGACATAGTTCCCACAGATGAAGCGAGTGCATGGATGATCAGGCTTATTGCAGTTAAAACCCACAGTAGACGTTAGAGTCGCACTAAAGAAGGGGTGGACTTAAATCTCGGAAAGCCTGAAATTCTCAACAAAATTACTCTAGCAACAACTTGCGAATTGGTCAATGGGACTCTTGGTTACGCTACGATCCTGCAAAATAGACACTGGCTTTACTCACTGAAGATGTAACGACTGGTCAAATTCCCGCATACCAGGAATCTTTTGCCAAGATGGTGCCATTCAATGATCTATGATGTGCAGAACGCGGAGTAAAACACAGTGCGGACTTCTTGGATGCATCCGAGCTAAAAAGCTCTACCAAATGTGCTGCAAAGTTGTGAGCAAGACCACAAGCACATGATCGGATTCCAAAAGCGCAAATAAAACACCAGAGACTAAAAATCAGACTAAAATTCATACAATTGTAAGTGTTAAGACAGTGTAAGGATTATACTCTGGTTAAATAAAGGCCAGCTATTACTTGATGCATAAATCAAGACTACTACCATAGCCTGACATTTGCAAAAAAAAGTGCATGTGGCTTTATAGGGTCTTGTAACTTTTTGATTGATATTATTTACCACTATTTATAATACGGCAGCCAATTTAAGCCATTTAAAGTAATATGGGTCAAATAGCTGCCTTATAAATTGCATGCTTGCTCTTTTTCACTTTAAGGATGTAGTGGCTTCAGAAAGGTCTTGAAACCTTTCATATAGACACATTAGGCACTATTATATATATGCACCTTTAAGCCACATATTAAAATATTTGGTTCAAAAGCTGCGTTATGAAATGCTATTTGCTCAATGAACACTTTCTAATGACCGGTGGACCCATAAGACGAAGTCCGATTTCGATGAACTTTTTTTATGGTATTTATGTTGGGATATTGGCCCAACAAGTATGCTAGAACAAGAAATCAGAAAAGTTTTTAAAAATAGGGGCTATAGATGCACCCTACCCACCATGAGAATTGCATTGTGGAAATAGTAAGTCTATATCCAAGAAGGTTGAGAAATTACTCAACAAATGAGGATAACCCTTTTTAAATAGGTGTGACGAGTTCATAGGCTCTGAATATATTGTTGACTTCGTCCCCCCCCCTTTTTTTAGCCTTCTTTTTGGTTGGGCATTGTGATTTTTATTAAAAAAATAGAAAAAACAAAACAATCGGTTGGGTGGGGGACATAAACTGGTTTAGATTTCTTTACTTGAGCCTAATGTACAATTTTGTAATTACATTTAAAATGTATGTCAAGCTCTGAGATTACTAGGGATTAAAAGATACTAATTTTAATAGGGACACTACTTGGAGGTGAGCCTTAGCCTCAGCAAATGTGGGTGTTTATGATTACTAGTAATGCAATTACTTCTACCATACCATTAAATGGTATCGCAAAAACATAGACGTTAGCATGTTATCAGGGTGAAAGAATCCCAATTAGAATTGGTGATTATCGTATATGTTGGCATTAAAGTCAATATTGTTTAGATTTTGACTTAAATCGGTGTTTTGCAATATAAAGTGTAGATTTGAAACTAGAAGGGAGATTTTTGCATTGGCTTGGTTTCTCCTGTGGTTTTACATATCCCCAAATCTCACTTACCTTTGAATTCAACATTTCGTTTTTTTAATTGTTTGATTTTTTGGAATGCCATTTTTTATGACAGTTCTGATTCTGAGCTATGTTTAGCACTGCAGACAGGGCATTTCAGGGATTCCAAAATTGGCCGTGCGTATTCAGAACCGAAAAGCAAGGGGTGCAGGTTAAGTTGATCGGAAACTGACTATTCATGCAGAACTCTTTAATTGAAGTCAGTTTTATTGTGTATCAAATGGACAAGTACTGAATTTCTAGCTTAGCTATATGCATGTTTTAAGAGTATGTGAACCAGAGTTATTTGAAACAAAACAAAATTGTTTGTCCCTTAACTATTAACATGGCTCGCCGTATGTTTGTCCGTCCAATTGTCCGCCTGTATTACTTCCGCCTGTGCGAATTGGTTACCCTTGGGAACATTTTGGTATGATTTCTTTTTTTTCTAGATGAGCTAGAGTAGCCAAAATTGGGGTATATTGTAGGAGGACACAAGGCCCCTACTAAGACCATTTAATTTATTCCCACCCGGGTCCCCCTCAGGGGTCGTCAGTGCATATGGAAATGTCAAAAAGGTCACCATTGCACAAAAAGGTCACCATTTTGGCCATATCTTTTTCCTACATGAGCCACAGAAGCCAAACGTGGCAGGTGCAAGTCGACGAGAATCCAAGAATCTATTCTCGCAGTGATTCTCTTAGCATCCAGATATGAGATCAATTTCTCCCATTGAATCATGTATTAAATGTCATATAAAGTAATTTGATTCTCTCAACTCAGACGAAATTTTTTTTTGTTGCACGCCGTAGTGGTTATACATGTAGGAGGACACAAGCCCCCTATTACCATGTAATTCATTCTCTCAGGGTCCTCCTCTGGGTCTGTCCAGGGGTTACGGAATGGGCAAACAAGGTCAAATATTGCACATAAGTCACATTTTGGGCCTTATATCTTTTTTTTAAAATGATTAGCTCAAACTTGGATCTATTTAGGAGGGCACAAGCCCCCTAAATAACCATGTAATTTCATTCCCCCAGGTCTGACAGGAGGTAGGGAAATGTTCAAAAAGGTCAACATTCACAAAAAAGGTCAACATTTGGCCGTCTTGGTGGGTGCTGACATCTGACCCTTGATGTTTGACTTTTTGGAGTTATTTGGCGACTAATGATGGAATTCATTGATGAATTATGTTTTTAGAGTTATTTAGGTAAGTTATGGATAGAGTTCATTGACGAGTTATAATTTAGAGTTGTTTTTTTTTAGTTATGGAGTTCATTGACGAGTTATGGTTTTCAGAGTTACTTTTGCTAAGTTATGGATACTTATATACTTATGCAAAAAAAATGGTGCAAATTGATTTTGGTGGGGGGAAGGACATTGCATGGTTTAAGTAGGGTGGTATAGTGATCCCAGGTTTAAGGGAGTGTTGGCCAGATAAAGGGGGTGGTCTGGTGTAGTTTAAATTGTCACTTCTTAGTGATCGCGGACAATTGTACGCATCACGTAAATACAAGTTCGCCTTGTTAACTCTGCTTTGCGCCCTGCTTTCAGATTCTGGATAATTGGGAAGAGTATTCAAGCTATACTGGTATATGCCAGAGGGTGGTTTAAAGTAACCTCATTAAGCATGGCAAAGTAATTTGGTTTGTATGTGGAAATAGCCACACTATTTTCCATGGTACTGGCTATATGGATAGGCCATTGCCGTAACCTTAGGAAAATAGTTGGCACTATTTCCCTTCTAACCATGTGGTATTTGTATACATGTTCTGTTCAATACACATATCAGTACTCAGGGATACAAAGTACTTAAGAATTCTAAAGGTCCGTTCACACTTCCACTGCACTGCAGTGCCGTGTTGCATTGCCTGGATAGCAGTCTCGGCGCATACTGCAATGCAGTACTGCAACAAAGTTAAATTAGTTTTAACTTGCATTGCAGTGGGTTAAGTTGCAGCAGAAAGTGATCAATTTATCGGCAGAGCAGCAGCACTGCACGGGTGTTTCCATAAGGTGACACCTTTTCTGACATACTTTTCTGACACCCTATGAATTTGGAAACCTTAACGGACCTTAACGGAATAAACCACACGGTTTATGTGGTTTATTCCGTTAAGGTTTCCGAAGTCATAGGGTGTCAGAAAAGTATGTCAGAAAAGGGTGTCACCTTATGGAAACACCCGCACTGCACTGCATTGCAGTAGAAGTATGAACAGACCTTAATAACCACAGACTGTTATCAAGATCAGGTCAAAACATTTTAAGGGGCATTTCGTAATCCATACTATTTCCCCTCCCATATCTAAAAGAAATTGAGACTTTTTGTATCACATGAACCATTGG
>JAMKCH010034372.1:0-15101 GCA_023653785.1 Ophioderma brevispina
TTGTACAATAATTTGCATACCCAAATGGTTTGCATACCCAAATGGACTTATATTCAGTTCTCGTATTAAGCTGATGTCATTGTGCAATTTTGTTGTTTTAATACCAAAATAGATAGACTTGCACTCACATCTAATGTAATCTAATAGATGAGGATACAATTCATTCCGTTTAAGCCAATCTGAAAACGTAGATGAATCCGTCTGAATGAATAGATCCGTCTGAATAAATAAATCCGTCTGAATAAATAGATCCGTCTTCTACTTCTTGCTTTAGCTTCTTCCCCCCCAAAACTACCGAGCCCCTCTTTTGCTTGCTTATAATGTCCCCCAAAAGAAAACCCCTTTTTGGTCCCTCCGGGACGGGTCAATAGTTAAACTTGTTGACTATCGATCTGTATTATACAACTCCCTTGATAAGTCCGTCTCTATGGAGTTTTAGTGTACAGACGGACGTATTAAGGGAGTTGTATAAGAGTGACGGGTATCTGACAATCAACCAGGTAATTCAGTGAGGACATAAATCAAGACTAGTTGAGTTTGTGTGTTTGATCCCGCGCTCTATTACAACTCCCTTGGTACGTCCGTCTGCACACTAAAACTCCATTGAGACGGACTTATTAAGGGACATGTAATAGAGAGAGAGAGACTATCCGACACTCTATTACAACTCCCTTGGTACGTCCGTCTGCACACTAAAACTCCATAGAGACGGACTTATTAAGGGACATGTAATAGAGAGAGACTAAAGTAATAAATATTATTATTATTAGTAGTAGTACTATCATCATTATTATTATTATTAATATTAATATCCAACACTCTATTACAACTCCCTTGGTACGTCCGTCTGTACACTAAAACTCCATTGAGACGGACTTATTAAGGGAGTTGTATAATAGTGATCGATAGTCAACAAGTTTAATTGTTCACCCGTCCCGGAGGGACCAAAAAGGGGTTTTCTTTTGGGGGACATAATATTTAAGCAAAAGAGGGGCTCGGTAGTTTTGGGGGGAAGAAGCTAAAGCAAGAAGTAGAAGACGGATCTATTTATTCAGACGGATTTATTTATTCAGACGGATCTATTCATTCAGACGGATTTATTTGTTGTATTAATATATTTATTGTTCTTAAATTACTTTTTTCAGATTGAGCGTTAACGGAATGAATGGTGTCATTTTTATTTATTTCTTCATTTATAATGTTCTTTTTTTGCTTGTGAAAATATTAACGGAATGAATGGTATCTTGTATTGTTTTTTATTCATTTATATTTTTGCTAATGCTCTTTTTCTTGTGAAAATATTAACGGAATGAATAGTGTCATTTTTATTTATTTATTCATTTATATATTTTCGCTAATGTTCTTTTTGCTTGTGAAAATATTACGGAATGAATGGTGTCATTTTTAATTTATTTATATATTTTCGCTAATGTTCTTTTTTGCTTGTGAAAATATTAACGGAATGAATGGTGTCATTTTTATTTATTTATTCATTTATATATTTTCGCTAATGTTCTTTTTGCTTGTGAAAATATTAACGGAATGAATGGTAATCTTGTATTGTTTTTTTATTCATTTATATATTTTCGCTAATGTTCTTTTTGCTTGTGAAAATATTAACGGAATGAATGGTGTCCCTTTTTAATTATGTATTATTTATTTATTTATATATTTTCGCTAATGTTCTTTTTGCTTGTGAAAATATTAACGGAATGAATGGTGTCATTTTTAATTTATTTATATATTTTCGCTAATGTTCTTTTTTGCTTGTGAAAAATTAACGGAATGAATGGTATCCTTTTTATTTATGTATCATTTAAATAAAGAAATAATAATTACAATTAAATACTAGATTAAATAAAATATATAAACTAAATAACCTAATTAAAAACAATGCTGCACATAGCGCGTCGGGATAGTACGCACAAAGTAGTGGAGCGCGTCGGGTAGTCGCGAAAAGCAATGGAGGAGTCGTGAAATGCGCGTGTTTTTTTCATTACGCTAGGGGGCTCTAAATCATACGGACCTTTAGAGGACACATGGCTTCAGTTCAGACTCACTCAATCTTCACTAAGTTCTACGTCTGAACTTATTTCCAATCTTCAATCAGTCACTACTAGATCACAACATTTTTCTCCAGTATCATGATGAAAATAATATGATATGAAATATGATCGTTTCCGATGTGGGGAATTGTGTCTTGTGGGCGATCCTGTCCTTGGGTAGTACAGGGAACCTTTACGTTCTTTTTTTGACATTGGTGGTCGGAACGGGTAATTAGGCAATAATGCATTGAAAAGCCGTAGCAATCAAGCCACTGTTAAACAAGTGATAATTGCTGCGTCGAAGTCAATTACACTAAGGAAAATAACTAAGGCCAATGGAAGTGGGATTCTTAGTTTCCTGTTGCTGCGCGCGTCAGATTTATACGCCGCATCCGAAATTTCATTATTTCAATTCAATTCAGTATTACATATTCACTTTCAATATGACGCACCGCTGGTATTAGAAACCGTCGCAAATTGCTTTGCACCATAGTATTTCATGAAAAGTGTCATTGCTTATTCCCTTAATTGCTTATTCCCTGGTTCAAATGCTGACTTAGCCTAAGTAACGGAACTTCACGCGCAATGTCGATAGGCAATACCGCAGTATCGCAACGGAGCGTAGGTTGGGGGGGTGTAGCTTTTGCCTGACTGTTCTGTTGGGCCGATTGCATATGACGTGAATGTGTTGTGTGCGAGACGTCTTCTCCTGCAGTCGATGTATCTGTAGACGAGTGGGTTTCATCTGCGGTATTCCCGGGGCGGTATTCTGTAAATATATTTTTTCTGAGGTGTTGAAGTAAAGATGAATTTTACCCCTTCGATGTATAGAGTGATGAAATTTTAATTGAAAGATATTTGCAATGATCACAATCAGTTTTGCCGGCGGTTCAATAATTCACCACCCTTGGCTCTCACTGTTGCAGTGTGTGTTGTTACTTGTTATTTGACTAGAAATGGAATAAAAATATGGATCGGGTGCTGTGCGGTGTCACGTGCTGCATGGAAATAAAACAGAAAACCAAAAGGGGGCTTTGGGTTGGATTGTATTTCTTTACTACTATGCGGGGATCAATGGTAAACAGATCGAATTGGGTCAGTGGAGATAACCCACTGCCACAGACGCACAGTACATTACATAAGATCCATCGTCTCCGACATAAAAATACATACCAAAGTAATAAACAGCCTTTACAGCTGATTACAACGTCAACGAATCACGACACAAATGCTGTTCATGGAAAGTTGACATCATACTTACAGGTTGATTTAATAAGCCCCCCCACCCTCCCCCCTAACGAAGTTTAATGGCTTTAAAAATGGACCAAAAATTGTAATGTCTACAACGTGTACCCAAGAAATGTTTACGTTGATTAAGAACTGTTTGTTTTCAAGTTACAGAGTCAAGAAGCCGTGACACGAAAAGTCTTTTGCACGCACGGCAGGTCACTCTTCTTTCCTGCAGATTCACTTAAAAAATCATTACGCTTAAAACAGACAACACAGTGCGAAAAATTAATCTTACTCAAAACAGCGTAAATGGGTCCAATTTGGATATGAAACAAATCATATATAAGATATAACCTTTGGTAATTCTAGTTCTACATATGATGAAATAAACAAGATTATTTCATATCAACGTATGAATAGCCCTCACGGGGATCGTGTCCTAACCCACTATCTCTGACTCTGAATTAATCCTTTCACGCGGCTTATAGAATCAAACTTTTTCGGGGAAAGTGGGCACAAATCTCTTTCGCGTGGTTTTAACTTTCAAAAGCTTTATAACTAAAAAAGACACTAGTATAGAAATAGCAAATGAAGTACAAGAAAACATTAAATGCACAATTAAGAATGAATATAACATTAATTTAATACGAAGCATTGTCTGTTTTTCTTTCACTGTGACATCCACAACTGCGTACTTGGAATGTGTTACTAGTCAAGCAAATGCACGGACCCAGTTTAGGACTATTAAACGAGTTTCTTTGTGTAAAGAATACTCATTTGTATCCATTGCCTTCTGCAAACTTTATCAAAAAGTAGTTCCGGTAATATTTTTTCGTCACTTCTGTGCATTTCACGGTATAATATTATGACAACAACGCGAGTGGCATGAACGGAACAGAATTGAAGATGAAATGTTTAGAAATTGGCTTTAGGCCTGAACATCTTTTCAATGGTATGTATGTTGTTTTGGGGGGATGTATAAGGATCACGATAGGGTAGTATGTGAAATTTGGAACGTGTTTAGAGCATTATGGGAGGAAACATGAGGTGTAAACACTGTCAGTGAAACTCACTTTAAGTCGTATGGATACACCTTCCTTGTGAGTCTGTAGGGTGAGCGTGTTGTGAAGCCACAGAGCTCCACATATCGATGGGAGTAGATCAATGGGGTGGGGGATGTCATGAACTTGAAGATAGCCTGTCTTTCTGCCAAGCACATGAGCAGGCATAGTTCTGCTGAGCACACATAAATCCATTTGTTACAGGTGGAACCTTTACGTTGTTGTTTTGAACATGGTGGTCGGACCGAAATTGCAGGGGATTCGGAAAAGTGAAATGCAAAAAGATTGCTATTGACTTGTGTAGTGCCATGGCATGCCGAAATTTCAGTAGGCTATGAATCCGTTGTACTAATTACAAAATGCATGTCAAGTGCTAGTGGGAATGCTACTCTTAATGAGGGTGGGGGAACTAAATATGTCAGGTGGTTGAATGTTGACTTTGTGGGATCTTGTCGATCTTTTGTGTGGCAGATTTTTTCTTTTCAATAATGTCACAGTGAGTTGGAGAATTCAACCTCAAATATCATTGCATGAGGCCGGGGGTGGGCCCTAAAACTCCCTCCTGTGGTTGAATGTAGACTTTGGAATTTTTGTCGTCTGTGGGTGAAGATGTTTTTCCTGAGATATGCGTATACGTCACATGAAAAACGTCAGGTGGTTGAATGTTTTTTTTAACTCTTTGGTGATATTTTGTGTTATGAAGGATGTTTTTCCCCCAACAGTTTTTTTTTTCTGCCGATATTATATGGTATAAATCAATTGTATATATGATAACTAAATACTTCAGGTGGTTGAATGTAGACTTTGGAATTTTTGTTGTCTTTGGTGTGTGAAGATTTTTTTTTCCTGATATCATACGTGTATACGTACATGAAAATTCCGTAGGTGGTTGAATGTTTTTGGAATATTTGTTGATAAGTTTTGTATAAGATGTTTTTTCCTGATATATGAATGTGAAAATTTTTTTTGTCCTGATATGCGCGTATGTGCATTTTTTTGATAGAATTACACTGTACATCTCGTATATGTCAGGTGTTGAAGCTGCAGAGCAGAGGACTTTTTGAAATATGTGCTGTGTGAAGTGTGCTATGACTGTAATATCCAGACCTTCTCTTCTTTTATATGCTTTCTTGCTCAATTTGTATGAGGGGGTATCGAGGAAGGAAATGGCAACAAAATGTGTCTCCAGGATATCCCAACTATTTGATCATAGTTGAACAATATTGGTGAGTGTGTTTGGTGTGTCACATGAATTTAGAATAAAGAGAGTACAGTAACAGTGGTGTGACGCAAGTGAAAGTGTATTGTCAATTTCATTTTGTCTTTCCAATAAAGGTGCTTGTTCCGATGTATTGCGACCCCACCCCCCCACCACCCCCAGTTTTTTTAACGGAAGAGTTATGAACTTTTGGTTCAGATGAAACGCCGTATTTCTCATTGTTCTTCCTGAATTTCAGCTTTGAAATCATTCGTCCCAGAGATACATGCATAAAACGGCCTTTGTAATGGCAAGTTAACCATTGATATCAAAAACGGGAGTGAATAGGGCGTTGCACTATGCATTATTGGGCCTCTTAAGCATCTAAACAGCAAGCTTGTTTCCACGGTAATTAATGGGAAGCTTAGCAAGTGTAGGGCTTCATATCAAGTAGAGAACACTATAGACCAAATCAGAACAAGCACCTTAAAGATAGTACCATTGAAATTAACCTGCACTTGGGTTTTTTCAAATAATTAAATTAGAAATAGACCTATATGGGAGATGGGCAAGTACAAACCAGGTTATAGCATATAAAACAAGATCAATGAAATTAATTTAAATATATTTATTTCTAACAAGGAAAACAAAAGTAAGTTCAAGCTGTATCATTCCGTGTATCATTTACAAGGAAAAAACGTAATAGAGTATTCATTATTACTCAACTTAAAACGAGATAAATAATGAAAAAATATATGAAATATGGAAACTTTGTCAAAATAATGGATAAGAAATCGACTTCGGCCTGTTTTAGAATCTCAACAGGAAACTAAGAATCAATTCCATGGCCTAATGGCCGCGTATTTATCATGCACCTACTTGTACTTGTTATGTTATTTATCTCCTGCAATTCTGTTTCTTCGATGAAGATAATAAGTCGTATTTTGAGATATTCTTGTCGGGATTAGTGCTACACGATTTGACTGGATGTAATGTCGTATACTAGAAAGGAGGTGATTCGTAAATGTGAAAAAAAGATCCAAAAAGATTGAAATGAATCGTCTGACGTGCCCGAATTTCAGTATGACTCCGTTGTACTAGTCCTGGGTCCACGATCAAATATAGCTAGGCGTAAATTTAGTACAGGAACCTTTACGTCGTTTTTTGAATTGGTCGTCGGCACGACGTAAGGCCAATAATGCATTGAAAAGCCGTAGCAATCAAGCCCGCTATTAAGTGAATGACTTGTCGACGCAGTGCTGCGTCGGACAGTCATGACACTAAGAAAAATTAACCCAAATTTTACAAAATTTAATTTATCATGCACCTATTGTACCTGTTATTTATCTCCTGCAAATATGTTTCTTCGATGAAAAAAAATACCGTATTAAGTATGTATTTGGAGATAATTTCGTGTCGGGTGATTCGTGCTACACGATTGACTTATGTAATGTGGTAACTAGAAATGAGGGTGATTCGTTAATGTGAAATGCAAAAGATTGATAATGACTCGTCTGACCTGCGCCGAAATTTCAGTATACTCCCGTGTGGACTAGGGTTAATACTTGAACATCAAGTTAAATCTTTAGCATCAACTTCAAATAGCTACCCTAGTGCGTTTTGGATCCAAATCATCATCTGCGAAAAGCTAATTTGTTCAGAAAAAGTAATTTTACTGCTTTTGGTGCACTTTCGACGAAAATCGGCATTGACGCTAGCAGCCGCTGTTGAGAGTGGTTCTTACCGAGCCTGACACTCCTCCCTTGAGGCATTCTGGGGTAGCGGATGGCAATGTTCGGCTAAATCTAATGGTATGCAGCGCAAATACAGTGCGTATCCAGTTTATTGTACTGCAATCATTGATACGCTAGGCACGCCAACTTTAAGCGGTTCAATTTACGCTAAATCCCAAAACAAATTAGTTCGTATTGCCCTAATCCTCGTAAGATTTGGACTTTTGACCGCAATCAGAGTAGCCCTTTGCATATGTGACAATGTTTTAAACGATTAGAAAATGCGGATGCTCTGAACAACTTGTTGTTTTTACCCTCATTTCCCTCGAAATCGAAGCCCTGCCCTCCTTCCAAAATTTAACCTCGGTCCCTAGTAACAGATTATAGCTACGTCGATACATTGGATTAAGTACATAAAAAAGGGGATGCGTTTTAGTGGTTTTTCAGCCAAAAAAAACCTTGACGAAACGCGATGTTTTCACCACTTCAAAATGTCTTCACATGTATTTACTCTCCATAATTCCCTCAATCGAAGCCTGCCCTCCTCCAAACGATTTAACCTTGTTGGAAAAACTAACTGGCGCATTTAAAATTGTCGGCTAGCTTTAAATTGATAGAAAAGTATTTTTTCGCCCTATATATGTGTCGAGGGACCCCAAGACAGGATCGCCGTCTTGTGGTTAGTCATTTTGAAATGCTGGCCATTTTCACTTCATGCTTGAGGTCGTGACTACGTTCAACAAAGCAACAAACTATAATTATTATTGCTTGGGCTGATCGCTTTATTTACAAGCATCCCGGCTTACTGTGACGGTATATCAGCGGCTCGTTGAACCAGCGAGGGCCGAGGCTTATCGGTGTATGCACTTTATTTTTTTTTAACAGCCCCACCACAAAAGCATTATTCCATTGGTGTATTCATCGATCCAGTATCCGCTCGGAATTTACCAAAATTAAAGACAACAGTGATTTGCTAAATTAAGCAAATCGAAAAAATCATCAAAAATCAGATTTTTTGCAGGTATGTCACAAGTACAGGTATCCGAACATACCCTACAAATGATAAGACCAGAAGCACCTAATAAGGACAGGATCGGAGATTTAAGTCTTAGTGGCCGAACGGACACTTACTACTACACCACGTAATTGAATGGAGAATCGTTCTTGGAACACTGCCGTTTGTCTTCCTTGTCTGTTAATTCTACAGCTGGAAGGTAACTTATAAATTCTACAGACTTATCCATCACTTGCCGCTTTCCTGCAATTTCAAATATTTTTTAAATCACTGATAGTGTCCTTAATTACAAAATTAAATGTAAATTGAACTTTGAAATTTACATGCACAGGACTGTAATTATATGTGTGAATGCATACTAGTACACATTCAATCAGACCTCTGTGCACATAAAGGCGTATTTTTCCATATTTTGACAGCTGCCAAATTTTATTATTTCATCAATTACTTCTATAATCGAAAAATTGTATCACCAGTACAAGTTTGAATTTTTGTCATTAGGGTGTGTGACCTGAGTTTGGCAACCGGTTCCAAAACCAACGCGTCCCAATAACAACACAACTCGGGCCCACATTTTCTAACCACTCGGCCCAAAACCAAGTCGGCCATTGGGCAGAACTTTTACCTTGTCAATATTTATTTTCTCCGAATTTGACATTTGTCATATTTTTTCGGGATAATTTAAGTATTCTGCCAACACATCTTTACATGCAGTTTAATCTGTTTTATGCTGCCGATTAATTGGGGGTTGTGGTATAATACAAAATATTCTTTCGCATCTTTGGCGTTTCTCTGTGTTTCAATTTCGGCGATAGTCGTGATTTTTTGGTTGCCCAGTTACTCCCACTACATTCTATGCAGTCATGCTAGTTAAGCATGAATCAACCTTTTAGGGAAACGTTAAGTAACGTCTTTCCCTCGCCCTTTTTTCCGTAGGCCTATCATCCCCAATTGCCGGGAATTTTAGTTTCATTCACTTTTATATCAAGTGTTCTCTAGACTGAGGAACCGGTACATTTTAATTCTTTTCACGTTATCCAAAGACCTGGGATGATTAGAACAGCTCAGATTATATTTTAGTGGATTTCTCCCTGCGATGAATTAACTACTGTATGAGTCATGAAGGGATACCGGCCACATGTGTGAAACCGTGTCACCTCTCTTTGTTTATCTAGAATAAGAGAATGTAAAGTTCTGAGAATTGTAAAATCTTCCAATACGGTACTACAAGATGCGAATACTAAAGTATTATTCAGCTTTATATCATTTTCGCATAAAACAATATATTGAAATGTCAAAGCACGTGGTACATTGTAGGATTACCAACCCAGTACATTATAGGAGTTACATTTAGGAATAGCCAAGTATACACATCAAATTATACTTCGTCATAGTTTCTATAAAACGACGATATATATTACAAAGGACACAAAGATCTGAGAAAGCAGCACATTATATTATCATTCGCAAATGCGACATATACGCATTTTTGGACCACCGACTTTCTTGCATACGCTGCGCTATAAAAATGTGTCCATAGGCGGTAGTTAGGGGGTTGGCACACCTGCACCACCCCCCTGTTTTTTGCAGAGCAAAGGGCGCCATGCGCCTTGTAGAGGTAAAAAATGGCCTTTTGCCGCACAGGGCACCCTGTATATCTAGGAACAATGACCTTTTGTGTTTTGGAGCGCCCTTGCCGACACAGATTTGGTAAAATTCTTCGACTCGCTTGCTCTCGCCGGGTAAGACCCAATTTTGTTTTCACTTGGTTTGAATGAAATTCTAAAGAGATGGGGGGTACCTGCTTTGTTCATTGTGTTTGTGTCTCTGTGCTTTTTAAAAAATCTAGCGTCGGCACTCCCCCTTCCCCTCCCCCGCTTCTTCAGAATTTCGAACCAAGTGAAAATAAAATGGCACCAATTTTTAAAAGCGAATAGTGACTGGCGCCCCCCCCATTGAGAATTCCTGGATCCGCCCCTTGGTGTCCCCCGAAAATGGTTCTCGGCGATGGGAGTTGCCGGCCTCTGGCCGGCTCGGGCTGATGGCCTCATTATAGTCGGTATGTATTCTAACGTTAGTTTACGCACATGATTCTACCACATGTAATCTTATTCCACAATTCACTTTTAGGTGGTCTAAGCTAGGACTACTTCCCAAATACTTATTGGTTCCACCAGTATTGAAATACAATATTATCAGGTCATTCAAGATCCCCCAAAATTAATCCCCAAAATTCTTTGGTTCCATAGCCTTGGTAAAACAATTTCTGGAAAACCTTTCTTTTACTTGTGTATATGAGATCCATTTTCAGACTAAAAGCAGGTGCTGTCCAGGGCCCCGTCGTTCTTTTTAATTTAAATATTATTCTTTTATATATGTTGGAACAATAATAAGAATACGCAAAAAAACATTCCTTTGAATTCCTGCTTTAACACCCACCCGACAAACTCAGAAAGGGATTTAATTCGGAAGAAAAGGAAAAGAAAGGAAAAGAAAAAAATATTAAAAAAAACACCAACTGGCCGACCTGCACTTGGGATTGGGCGAGTTGATGCGGTGCGAGTTGGTATTGGGCCGAGTTAGTTGGTATTGGGCCAACTTGGTATTGGGCCTAGTTGGTTTAGGGTCGAGTTGGAAGTGGGCCGACTTTGGCATTGGGGCCCGACTTGACTCGACGATCGTATGTGTGACCATACCCTCAGTTTTGCCTTAAAATTTGGTGAAACATTGATGGTAGGGAGAGTCCCAAAGGCTGTGTTTCAAAAATGTGCACAAACTATGTGAATTTTAAAATTTTATTGTAGAATGGGTTTAGGTGCATTATTTTGATGATTTTGAATGTTGTCGTCACAAAATAAAAGATAAAAAATAAAAACTGTCGTACACTATTTTAATGCTTTAATTTTACGGTACTCACATTTCCGACCATGTCGGACGGAATTTCAACCAACAAATATATTATCACATGCAGAAATCAAGGATTAATTTTAATTAATACCTTTTGATATAAAGATTAACACTTTCCATGAATTGAATAAGCATGTTTTTATTCCCAAATGGTTTTCAAGTTTTTAAATTCCCAAGAAATAGAAAAATTAACAAAAAAAATTCCGTATCCGCATGGTCAAAATCTAAAGTTCTTTCTACAAAAAACAAAATAAAATTTAAGAAAATGTTTCTGCAAGTATCCATGATTTAATGAAGTATTAGCTGGAGTGATTGTTTTTTAAGACTAGCTTTATTTTATTAGAGTAAAAAGGGGCAAGGATTTTTTCCGTACGACATGTATGTTTAATCCGTCCTCGAATGGTTTAAGAAAGGATGTGATCTGTAAAGGTTTTCTTTTAGGCCTTTCAATTGCATTAAAAATGGATCATTAAGAACAATGAAGCTGTACCCAGAAAAGTGCAAATCATCATTTTCCTACCTAAGAGATTCACCCGAAAACAGTCTGAAAACAAATTTTTCAACATTTTTGCCAATTTGGTTGGGCCCAAAGCTGTTGAATTTGGCAGACTGCTCATTTTTTGGTCCTCTTGACTGGCAAATGAAATTATTTTATGAATACTTTTGATTAATGAAGAATAGACAATTAAGGTTTTAGAGAGAAAAAAAAATCATATCAACAAGGTTTTTTTAGAAATAGTTACAACATTTTTTAAATTAACAGGTTGGACGGAAGCATGTCGGACGGGAATGTTACAGATTTCAGTGCATAACACATACCCAAATGAGTTTGCAATTATTTAACTGCTTAATTTGAAGCTACAAGTTAGTAGCATGCCAAAGCAATGAATAAATTTTCAAAACCAGGACTACGGATGGTGCAATTTTCTGTTTTCTATACAAATCAGGCGGCGGCAAACAGGCATGTCGGAGGAATTTTGACCTGTTTTGGCGCATCAAGATGACAAAAAAGCACTTATACAGTTCTGATATATACCAATACTAATAGCTAATATCCTAAGTTACTAGACAGTACCAAAATAAAATACACAAGAGCAGAGTCGATTAAAATGTGCAACATTTCCATTCCGTCCAACATGCTCGGTCCGCCGACTGCTCCAATTGAAGAGGGCGCTTTAAGAAGAGAGATGGTTTTAAATAACATTTTGGTTACGTCTTTGGAGTCAGTGATTTGTTGTTTCATTATCCAGTGGTGTAAAGAATAATTTCCTTTTTAATTTCGATTTTTAGAATAGCAATAAACAAAACATTCGTAGAGAACCCCTATTTCTATCATCCGGGGGGGGGTCCGAAATGAAAGGTTTTTCAGAGATAAAAAAGGAAATCTCACCAGCGACTATTTTAGAAATTTCATATGATCTTAGTAGGAGGGTACAGTATCCATTTATATGAGAAATGATTGCAAACTCATTTTGTCCTAGAGGTCAAAAATACCAGCTATTTGGCTCTATCAAATTCCGTCCGACATGCTTACGATCATTTTGAAACACAGCCCAAACAAAAAATTAGATTTTTGTTTGTACAGCGTTATGGCATGTTAAAAGAAGTCGGCAATGATTTTAACCTAACATACTCCAAATCTCCAACTCCACCATTAATTTCAAGAGCTCTTAAGAATACCACAAAAAACCACAGGGCCCGAAAGCCACAAAGGTCATCAACATATGAACTAAAATCCAAGTCTGCTATTGAAGTAAATTACAGCATGGCTACAAAAGGTAACTACGCAAAGCCTAGAAACCACAACACAAATTTTACGATTCTGGCATCGTTATTGAAATAAGGCAATAAATGATAAAAATGGCGCCCTCTTAGCGCGACGGGACGGAATTTTAAAAAAAAAAAAAAAAAAAACTAAAAAGAATTAACAAAATTTCTGTTTTTTTTTTGCACTACTTCCCAAAGGTAACTTTCGGTTCTCCCCGAACAATCGAGTACTGTACTTGACCTTTTGCAGATGTGTCAAGGTAAATTTTCCAAATCCATAATTAGGGTTTCCAGAACTCAAAAATACCATCTCAGGAGACCCATTGCTGCTGCCTATTGCTTGTGAGACTTCAACACTATTTTCTGCACTATTTCTGCCGGTTTTTTTTTTTTCGCTGTGTTGGAAACGGCTCACCGGCAATGCAAAGCACATTCAACCTATACTTTGTTCATCACGCTAACAGGCAAAATTGTTTGGCTTTTGTTTATCCGCGCATGAAAGTAAATTCTGTTTTACAACCTGCCGCCGCTCACCACAAACGTGCGGTGCCGCTACATCGTACACTGAGTGTGCTGCACTATCGTTGCTTGCAGTTGTGCCCGCAGTAATAGCAATTCGCGGTGTGGAGAGTCTTCTTGCCAATTTGGGTGATTAACAAGTGTCATTGCTAGGTGGGACTTCGTCTATAACGTACACAAATCAATCGTGGTCAGGTAGAGGGATATAAACCCTCATTAGTTATAACCCTCTACTACAGACGAAAGGTAAAATGCATCGTTCCAGCGTGTTACACACAAAATACATAACCTTATTTTCCGGGGTTTATGGACTTGTTTCCCTTCAAAATAGTGTCATTATTACAAAAATCAACGGTAGACACAATTTGTTAACATTCCAACGTCAACAGAAGAATTTCAAAAATAGAGAGCTCCACACATAATGCCACAAGTTTGTTTATTACATGCTTTAACACCTTGACCCGAGGGTCATGTATAACATTTCCGGCTATTGTGAAATCATTGGAGGCCGTCTTTTAATAAACGTATCAAATTGGTGCAATGTGAAGTGTTACCATCAGAAATGACACTGAATTTGGCAAACTGTAATAGCCAGTCATATTTCATTAATTTTCAATTAAAAATGATAGTTAATAGCAGATAAGGAAGAATTATTTCTTATTCTGCTAGAGTTTGATGAAGTAGCCATTTCGTTTTTAGTCATTGATTACAACGAGGTTCACTGGTCTGCGCAAGTATCCCGAGAAACCTTGGAAATATCCTGGTCAAACCTGTGATGTGCACAGTCTATCCGTAGTTGGTAATTGTTGGGAACGGGTGAATTTCGGGATATGTGCAACTGGGTGAAACTCTATTAGTCCCCCCTGTGTAAACAGGTGTTTGACCTGCCTTATACGTCACCTGATTTTATTTATACACGTGAAGTTATGACAACATTACTGGGTGCACGTAATATGTTCTAAACTGCATGAAAAATTTGGTGCACTACGTGGTTACTTTCAATATCTGAATTGGATAGGTTCCAGTAGACCCTGTTAACCATGCATTTGGGGCAATAATTCGAAGAATAACTCATTGGGTTTTAGAGCATGATAAATGTTTGTAAATATAGAAAAGTAAACATGTATGTATTCGTTTTCATTACTGTTGTGTGAACAGTGGGGCGTAAGCCATGTAGATTTTGTTTACGAGGGTCACGATGTACGTGAATGTACCGCACTTTATATGCGTAGCCGACAGAAAATGTTTGTCACGTCTCGCAACGCTCGCCGGTTGACCCAAATTTTTTTACCGTCGCCAATACAAGAATTCTGGTTAGGGGGGGTGAATTGTTGCCAACGCAAATATACTAATAAGTTCCAATAGTCGTATTATTGAACAATTCATCAGTGTATGACTACCGTAACCAAATTTAAGTGACCTCTATCAGGCTCAAAACAAACAGGCTTTAACAGCTTTTGACAACTACCAATAACGGACCTTTATGTCCGACAAAACATCTCGGGGTCGGGGGGAACGTCCCCCCCCCCCGCCGGCTACGCCACTGTGTGTGAGTTTGTGGTGGTATGACGTCTCGTAGTAGCTTCAAAGTTCAGAGATACCTTTCAACACTAATAAACGAGCCTT
>JAMKCH010034373.1:0-15838 GCA_023653785.1 Ophioderma brevispina
CACACACAAGATGGTATAGTTTTTCACGTAGAAAAGGAATTTTGCATATCCGATACAGCAATTATGCATATTTGATTAGCTCATTTGCATACCTAAGCCGCATGTATCAGGAACTTTCAAAAGGCAAAGAAGCGCACCATAATGGGTTTTCATGCAGTGAAGGAATTTTGCATATCCGATGTACCGTTTCAAAAATATAGCGATTACGCTGATTTTTGCATATTAATTAACTCATTTGCATATATAATTTGCCCGAAATATGCCCAACATCTAATCAGGTCGAGAACTCTTTAACCCGCTCCCTTCCACCAAGTTACATTATTATACGCCTTACGGAACTCCAGATAACTTGCACACAACCCTTGCGGGGAAAGGGTTATCATTCTGACCAGCCAAAATAAGCTAATTAATATTCATGAAATGCAAATATGCAGCCAAAAGCTACATATAATATTTTGGCACCTCACTCTATCACCCTACCAAGTGTGAAGCAAATCGGGATTAGCGTTTAGCCAGCAGAGCATTTCAAAAAAGGTTAACCGAAATGTCTGAAAAATATGCAAATAAGCTAATTAATATTCATGAAATGCAAATATGCAGCCAAAAGCTACACATAATATGGCGGCACCTCACTCTATCATCCTATCAAGTTTGAAGTAAATCAGGGATAGCGTTTAGCCTGCAGAGCATTTTTAAAAAGGTTAACCGAGTCATACGGACGGACACCCATACATACATACATACATACGGACACACAGAAATTTGGATTAGTATGTGCCTCCATGAACATTCGTTCAGGCGACACAATAAACCAGTTATTATAACCAGCAGACTGGTCCAGTGATAAAAATAGGAAAATTAACCTAAATTTGTAATCAAAATTGCCCTTGAGTGTGCCATTTTTCTTACATTAGCGCCTTGTAATATTGGTTCTTTTAAAGGTATATTTTTTATTTACATGTTGAAAACAGGTCCCGCCAGGGGTATACTTTTACTGCAAATTTGCCCGTTAGGGGTGTATTTTCACCGAAAACTGATCCCGTTAGGGGTATATTTTCACTGAAAATTGGTCCCGTTAGGGGTCACTTTCAGAACCCCTGGAACGAGCATGGGTACCCAACAAACTCCTAAGAACCCTCCCCAGGCCCAGGAAAAGACTAAATGGAGCACCCCCTGACCTTAATGACATGGATTGTAGAAGTTTGCTCCCTTCTACAAATGCATTAGCTCCTCTGGAAAAGACATTAGTACATGTGGAACTGTATTTTTGTGAAAATTTCATATACAATCTTGCAACCAAGGTTTTTCTAAATCAAAATTGTATGAGGATTCAAAAAATCATGGGTGTCATTTTTAAAATGTGTTCTTGGATGAATTCTAGGGGGGGGGCGAAGGTTTTACAACACACTGTTTTATACAGGGGGCAAAATATAAAAGGGGCAAAATGTGTTTTAAAGTATACCATAATGTTCAGTACCTTTCATGGATTACAGAAAGGTATAGTTTGCCCTACCTGAGTGTTATTGTACAAGAGTTACAAGGTAAAACAGGTTCAAGGTCACACTGGGGGTAACATTTCAGATTGATCGGTTTGTTCTAAAAATGGTGCCAAATCTTACCGTACAGAAGCCGAAAATATAAAGGTCGCGTTGTCAATGACGTTTTGATAATAATTAAGAGGGCAAATATGGCCATGGTCCACAGGGTCTATGGGAGACCACCTGTCATATCTCTAAAAGTCTCACTTTGAAAGGTGAAACACAGAATCTATATACATTTTCTTATTTAGTATGACCCAATGAACGATTTAAAACCAGTTTCAACAAAATCGGACCATTCTATAAATAATGACCTTGAACTTTCTTGAGCCTATTGTACTAAAATAGGTCGTAAATATGGCAAACTATACCTTTTTTTAAACCTTATGAGCAGCCGAACAGACTGGTATAAATTTTAAAACAATTTAAACACTTTTATTGTTTACCCCTGTACAAATGTTTCCCGCTTATAAAACACCCAAGAACACATTTTAAAAAATGACACCCATGATTTTCAGATTCTCCATGAAATTCTGTGTTGGAAAAACATTGGTGTCAAAATTGTATATGAAAAAAACTAAACCAAAACATCCATTACATTTCCCCATGTACTACATTGCAAAATATTGACCTTTTGTGCAATGTTGACCTAAGTTAGAGATCCGCAATTTATGAAAACCCCACAAATACCTTGGGGTCCTGAATGATCATAGGAGGAGGAGGCGGTATTAGTATTTAACGATACACTAATAATCTTGTGTTATATAATGTCTTCAGTGGTGTATCTTGGGGGTGCTTTAGGCCCCCCGGTTCATGTCAAAACATGTTACATGCAAAGGTTATTAAAGGTGCAACAAGAGATTTCACATGTCAGGTGTCCCTAAAAAATCGAAAGTTCTGATTTTTGCCCTGATGTAAAGCTTTCCATCAAAAACAAGGCGAACTCGTATTTACGCGATGCGTAAAATATGTCCCCGCCGAATGTCGCGATCACTAACATGCAAAAATGCAACTGCAATGTATGAAGTGTACAATACGAATCCCAAAAATGGTTACCTTTGTTAAAATGACTCAAGAAATCTAAAATTAATCTGGCAAAAATACCTTAAAATTCACTAAATTTAGTGAAAATATGATAATTTATTCAATTTGGCAACACTATTTTTGAAAAAATCATGTAACCACATTTTAAATTTGGGCCCTGTACGGGGTCTGGAAAGGGGCGAAACACTGAATTTTACATATTTTCACATTTTCCAAGAAATCTAAACAGGCTGGCAACCCAAAAGACTGATCCACATGCTCCAACCAGAACTAAAAAACCTTTCAAAGAAAACATGGGTACTACATTATGTTAATACTTTTGTTGTGGTATACTTTGCCTACCCCACCTAGCAATTACACTGATTTTTGCATATTTATTAGCTCATTTGCATATTTAATTTGCCCGAAATATGCCCAAAATCTAATCAGGTCAAGAACTCCTCAGTCCGCTTCCTTCCACCAAGTACATCATTATACACCTTACGGAACTCCAGAAAACTTGTACACAAGCCTTGCGGGAAAATTTTCATAAATTATGCAAATTAGATACTGAATTAGCATATTTTACACCCAAAATATAATCAGGTCGAGAACCCATCAACCCGCTTCTTTCCACCAAGTTATATCATCATAGCCCATACGGAACTCCAGATAAAATCGTACACAATATGGCCAAATGTTGACATTTTCTGTGCAATATTGACCTTTTTCCCTTGACCTTTTTCCCCTACCCCTGACAGACCCAGGGGAAGACCCTGGGGGGGGGGGGAATGAATTACATGGTGAGTAGGGAGTTTCCCCTTCTACAATATACCAAATTTTGGCTACTCTAGCTAATCCATAAAAAAAGATATGCCCAAATGTTCCAGGGTTAACATTTTTATCACGGACATTGTTCCAGGGTTAACATTTTTATCACGGACATACGGACATACATACGGACGGAGCCCATTTTATAGTACCCTCCCGAACTTCGTTCGGCAGGGACAATAACCCCATCTAAAAGGATTAAGCTGAGAAATATTTCTTTGGTACAAAAATTTTGAAATTTTGTAAAAGGAGCAAATACGAAATTCAGCCTAAGTTTTATATTGAAATACAAGCAAATCAGAATCACCTTTTTTCTCTCTTTTAAGACATTTCTCATACATAGTTTGGCTGCAATTGTTCCACAAGAAAAAGACACGGCAAAATGTTTACCTTTTTGTGAACACCCAAACATTCACTCAAACAGACAGACATACATTGCCATTTCATAAGACGGGTTTTACTTCACAATCCATCCAAAAAAAATTAAAATACAATGAAATTGTAATTTTTCTGACAACTTTTACCATAAATTCCTTATTCTGAGAATTTGTCAAAGGAAGTATGTTTGCTTTCTTTTTTTCCATTAAACAGGGCCAGGGGTCCTGTTTAAACTAATGAAATGATCAATTTTTCATTGCATAATACATTCAACTTCAGTATGATATATATATTCTTCATTCATGAAGTACAATAAATTATATCGCTATAATTATTATGCACTGAATATTTGATTACACTGATTATAAACAATATATTAAAATAATCATTACAATACACTCTATTACTTTACATATATAGGGCCCACTTTCAAAATACATAATATATTGTATGAACAATTAGATTTTGTGAAAATATTTTCACTATTTTCAGCAATTAACTGAACATTTTTTTCTCAAGATTACCTTTTGAAGCAAAATTCTAGAGTGAAATTTCAAATCTGAAGAGTGAGACCATAACTTATTGCCACTGAGAAAAAAAAATCAAGAATGACTATTTTGTAAGGTTCGGGAGTATTTCACCCTTGATATGGAGTGAGTAAAATTGCTGATTTTCAATAAAAGTGCCCTCTGAAAATTAGTGATTATTTGCACAGTGCCAATTTACATTGAAAACAAAATAAGCCTATACCATACTAACAAATTTTAAAAAAAAAAAAAAAAAAAAAAAAAAAAAAACCACTGATTTCAATGGGATTTGCAGATATGCTGCATGAAGTTGCGGCAGAAAAGGAACAATACATCGGCAATGGGACGCATGAATAAATCTTTAAGAAACACAGAGTATCCACCTACCTATACTCTGTCCAGCTCGAAGTACGAAGTAGCGACGCGGGCGTATATTCATTTTACCGACTTTCAGCACGCGCGTAGGTAAAGCACAATCGCACTGCAACTGAAAGGCGGCACTGGGTATACGCGCGCGTCATTAACTCATATAGGCAAGACAAAGTATATACTCTGTTCGATCTCAAGTTTGGGGGTGATCAGTAGTAAAATTTCAAAAAAATATGGGGTCTTTGGGTGACATTTTCAAGATATATGGGGGTCTTTGGGTGACAGTGATGCTGAAAATTGGGGGTCACCTCCAAGATGGAGTGCCCCTCACCAGGGAACTGAATAGAATAAGAAATAGGCTGGTATACTATGTTGAGTTTTGCAATTAAAAATAATAGTATTCTTTTGTACTCTGTACAAATCATGAAAGCACATCATTTTCTCCACAAATGGCCCTCACCCCAAACCACATCTGTAAAATTTTGGGCCAATATTTCAATCTATTTTGATGTGCGAGCTAAAAATGTTTTTTTATAAGCCCATAGAGTGTTGTGTAAAATTAGTATTGATTGACCAAAATGGGGCACATTTTTACTCCTAACTTCCAAACAAAACATACTTTAGCCCTAAGATTTCACAGCGAAATGAAAAAAATAGTAGCTTTCCTCCAACACCAAAATATCAACCACTTCTAGTAAAATTTGGGGTTCTGGGAGCGAGGCTATTAGCGATGTCCAAAGAAAATGTCCAAAGAAAAATTTTTTTTGGCTATAGAAGCATCAGGTGAATTCTCATGTTTCATGGTGAGTGGTCAATGAAAGATTATAAAAGAGGTCTAAAATCAAAATTGCTCCAAATTTTGTTAAAAAGGTATACCAAATTGTTCATCTGGACATAACAATTCAAAATATTTTTTTTTTTGCATTTTAGGGTCAAGATGGTGAAGGTAGCCAAAAAGGTCCATTTCAGATTGTACAAAAGTTGGTCAGACTGATAAATAGCTAATGAAGCAAACTGTTCATATTAGAAAATGAAATAGGAATAGTTTTCACCATCTGCTATGTTTAGTTATCATGATTGGCCAAATGAGTTGGAGTTATATGTAATCCAATGCACATTGAGTGGAATATGTGATATAGACAAAATTATACCTTATTTTTATTCCTATGCCAATATGGGTAATTTGAGACATTTCTTACAAAAATGGGAGCAAATTTATTTAAACCCAATAAACCATAATTTACAACCTTTTGGCTATTTCTACCATTTTGGCACAATTCTAAAACCATAGGTCGTACCTGGCACAAACTACACATTTTTTGAATCCTTGTGATTAAACAAACAATTTGATATATTAGAGCAATTTGAATTTTTTGACCCATATGTAACCTTTCATTGCCCCTCACTGTGAAACAAGAAATCTCACCCAAGACAAGAAACATCTTTAATTTGGATGTGCCTTAAAGTCTGTACCAAGAGATTAATCAACAAATGCACAATTCTTGCACCAATCTACTGTACTATTTTCAAGATGGGCTCTGAGAAAGTGCTTTTCCTAAAGTATTCTCATACTGAATTAAATAAATCAAAATGTCGACATTTATATAGTGCCTTTCACAATGTATCAAAGCGCTTCACATTTATTCCGCTGCAACTAGATTATGTCAGCATACTCATACCATTGGGCAGCGCTCAATGGACAATATTCCTAACAGCTCCCCATTTTGCACCTGGGTGGAGAGAGACAAGCGAAGTAAAGAGCCTTGCTTGCCCAAGTGAACAACACATTGGCCTCAGCGGGACTCGAACCCAGGACTTTTGGCTCATGAGGCGGTCGTTGTATCCACTGGACCACATGTGCCCTACACATTTAGTAGTGTTAGAAGAGGCCGGCTTAATTCCAGGCCTGTAACCAGGGGAGGGGTGGAGGGACAGATGCCCCCAATTCCAAAAAGTCCCTAAAACCCCTAAAGAGTTTTAATAAGGGCAAAAAAAATAGATTTTGCGATTGGAGGGACCCCAAAATAGGGGTTTTTTATGCTTTTTTTTGTTGTAAAAAAAAGGTTAACAATCTGGTAAAAGTCCACTTTTGCCAAATTTTCCCCCTTGCCATTTTTGGGAAAGACCCCTTTTAAACAAAATTCACCTTCTCGGAGAAAAAATCCTGGTTACGGGCCTGCTTGTTTCCAAAATTTACGAGATACTGATGGTACACCTTTTAGGCCAACGAAAGTCAATGTTATTTTATGTTCCCGTACATTTTTTGACAATCCTAATGAGGCAACTATTTCATTTTTCATTATTCGTAATTTGCAGTAACAGCCATTTCACACCAACCTTTAGTATACTCTAATACTCACAATATTGTGTCAAACAACATTGTGGGAAACCTAACATCGACTTTCATACGCCTTATGTGATGACCAAATGTTTTTTTATCATAGTACGCATGGTACCACATGTGACAATCCTTAAAGGCTGACTCAGCTTTCCCGAGGAGGGCGCCCTCAATTTTTCAAACAATTTTGTTTTTTTGCATATACATAAAATGCTTGTCCAGATAATAATTACCATGTGAAATAACTAAACGCGTAAATCGAAGTACCTCCTGGCGGCGCCAGACCGTCTTTTTCTCTTTTTTCTCGGGGGGTGGGGGGGCAAGTGAAATGGGGGGGAAAGTGACATTCTGGGAGGCCAAGTAAAATAATTGGAGATTTTTAACCAATTTTTGACCCCAAATCGCTGATTTTTCCCCCAAAAGTTGGTGATTTGTTGGCCCCAAATTGCCGAAAATTTTGCTAAAAATCCTCATTTTTCTTTCGGTGCCCGGCCAGGTCAAACAGGGGGGGGGCAAGAAAAAATGGGGGGGCCCCCATGCCATCCCCGGCTACACTGTATCCTATGCAGTGTTATAATGTACATAACTGTGTACTGCAGGCAAGACAAAAAATCCGATTCATCTCTAACGTAATTAAGCATTTTAGGTGACTATCTTTAGTTAAGAGTTGAACTATTTTTAATTCCTACACACAATATATAATATATATCTATAATATAAATAATATATATATATATATATATATAGATATAGTATATATATATAATTTCAAATCTATGAGTCAGCCATTAAGGCAGCATTTTTGCAAGTTCAAGTCCCCGAATTCTTCACTGGCCTGTGCCTTCATATCCTTAATATGGTTTTGACTATGTGAGATGCTTCAGCCAAAGTTTCATACTTTCTGATCACATGTGTTTAACACCATATTCCACAGCTGTCTGGACTAGCTTTCAATTATGTGGAGTATGAAAGATTAACATGGGGGTATCTATACATGCCATCTTTAAAGGAGTTTGTTCCGATTTAATTTGTATTGTGTTCTCTTCTTGACATGACAGCCTGGCAGCTGCACATACACCCCATCCAGTACCGTGGGAAACAACTTGCGTTTTGGAGGTAGAGCCGCACTAATGCATGTTGCAAAAGAGCCCTATTCATACGTGCTAATAAAAGTGGTACCCCACTAAAACGCGTTTTTTTGTTTATATCGTTGGGAATGAAATGGATTACAGGGCTCAAGTTTCAGGACGACAATGAGAAACATACGGCCCTTCATTTGATTTCCATATCCGATACGATTCCCCGGGTAAATCAGGGGTCCCAAAGACATCGACAACGCCCCTTTAACAGTAACAGTAAATTCAAATCGCCATCTAACCACCGCATAACCTGATGCTCTAGTTTTTTCACAGACTCAGTGGTAAGAGGGCGCTCTTACACACAAGCTTGACCAAAGGCTAGGTCTGGTCACAAATATTAAATCTAATTAAATGTCCGTTATTGGATTTTATAATAGTGTGCAGCGGAGGAGGGTTAAAATCACTTAACCCTGACGAATTTTGAGTTAATAATTCATTCTAACATTACACAATATTATTGAGATTTTTGAAGAGACGATTTTGCTATGTCACTGGGACCGATATTGCCATAAAAAATGCACGTAGCCGTTCCCCCCAATCAACTGTTTCAGAAATTTTTCATGCCCAAATTCGAGCACATCGTTGTCCTACCCCCTGATCACAGAGGGGCTAATATTTCCCAACGCTAATAGACCGTCAGCCAGAAGGTTTTGGTTAGACGAATGAGATACCAATAGCTGAATCGGGAAAATCAGAGAAAAATAAACTTTTGAAAATATGGAGTTCGCGGAGACCCGTTGTTGCGGTCACGCCCGGAGAGGGTGTACGTTTCTATGGGGGGGTCCAAATATTTGAACTGCTCTAACGCTTGAAATATATCTCAAATTAGTCCGGTTAGTTACCCAGGATAAAAAAGTCAATTGGTCACATGGTGGTGGTGCTTCCTTTCCAAGATAATTTGGGAAAATAGGCTTAAGGTCTTTGTTTTATTCAGAAAGGTCAACGAATTGTAATAACCAAGATTTCTTTGGTAAAAAAATATTTAAAACATATTTACTGATACTGATTCAAAATATGCTTTTTTTTATTGCATACGGGTGTGGTTCCCTTGTCATAGGAAGGGTATATGTTCCCCATCACCTATAGAGTCCTACATGGCATTTTTGTACCCTTGGGGGATGCCAAAATTGCAAAATCATTTCCATATTTGGATTCAGTATCATTTTCATTAAAAAAATAATTTTAATAAACACACAAAATCTGGGTATTTGCACGAGGTACCTTTCTTGAATAAACAAATGACCTTTAGCCTATTTTCCCCAATATCTTGGAAGGAAGCCCCACACGCTGGTGACCCAATTGACTTTTTTACTCCTGCTTACCTAAGGATAATTTTAACGAATATTAATAGTAATGTAGAGCAGTTCAAACATTTGACCCCCATAATAACTTTACCCCTCTCCTGGGGCTACACGTAACAACGGGTCCCCGGCAGACTTTCATATTTGCAAAAGTTATCTTTTTCTCTGAATTTTCCGTGTTCAGATATTGGTAATCTCGTTCGTCTAACCAAAACCTTCTGGGCTGACGTCTATCAGCCCAGTTCTTTATACGGCACAGCTGTTTTGACCCCATGTAAATTGTCTCTTTTATTTTTAGAGCAATTTTAAAAGCAGTGGCAACACAATTTGACAACTGATATTAAAGTATAATAATAATATAAATAGCCAGAAATATTTATATGCGCCTTATGCTATTGGCCTCTATAGCGCTTCACAAATGGTCTCTGATCACTGTGGCCCAACCATACCATAAAACCTTTAGCATCATTTCAAGGGACGCAGCATATCGGGATCAGCGCTTTCCCTGATCACCAAACAACATCGAGATAACCTCGCATCCGGGATCAGCTTCCTCCCCAAATATCGCATGGGTATCGAGACAACCAAGATGTTAATTTTTTCTTTGTCCAGTAATTACAAATAGCTGAATCTCAACAGGGCTCGAACGCACGCCTATATACCATGATGAGCATAACACTGGGAGTCGAGCGCTTACCTGATTGAGCTATCTGGTCCGCTATAGTGACATACAAGAGCTTAAACCTCTGCAAAAATATCAGAAAAATCCCTTGCCATATAGGGGCCTACACGTTTATTATTTGTATGTTTATAGCGCCTCTATATGCCCCTTACCTCCATAGGAACCTGTTTAAAACTAGATTTTTAAAAAAACATATTTCCCGCATTAATTTTTGTAAAATTTGCACCGATGAAGAGAGTGGAATAAATAATCCAACAATAAGTTGTCAACAGTGTGTTGCCGTTTCTATATTTTGTTTTTATTCTAGTTTTGTCATAAAAATGAGCCGTCCCAAACAGGTGTGATGGTTGGGTACATTTCAGTGATTACAACTGTACCCTCTGTTCCCCTACTTGAAATAATGGGTGTGGTCAATGACCACCCTGACCCTTGCCCCAAGTCACACAATGGTGAGGGAAATCTAGAGACAATGGCCCGTATTCTCAACCGATGTTTACTGCTAATCACTGTTAAATTGCAATTTAAACGCCTTCGCTAAAATAAATCATTCTCAAAGCCTGATTAACTATTACAAACGCTGTTTAAATTTTAGGAGAACATTGTTAAACATGTCTAAAAAATGTTGTTAACTTAGACTTATCCGGGGGTATTTTAGGGCGTGTTTAACTTCAACTCTTTTTGTCAAATGCCAGATATTTTTCAGCCGATGTGTGATTACTTGTGGTTACGAGTTAGACCATTTGTCTCCTTTATTATTTTCTCTTATCTTTCTTTTCTGAGTCCTCAGATGATTTCTTCTCGACCATTTTTTCCTTTCCTTCATCTTTATGCTGTGGGTGTGAATCTGTTTAGTGTTTATGAATAACTGCAGCACAGCAACATAAAGTTTTGAATAGGCCCGTGTTTTTTTTCCCTCTGCACATGAAGGCAAATTCTAAAGTTCCTTGCATAACGCAACATTCTTAAAATTAACCCGCAGCTTCCTGCATATATACAAGTCAGAATGCATTGTCTGACATAATATTGTTCACGAGCACTTAGTATTATAGGCCCAGAAAAGTCCCACAGTTCGTTGATGATATTACGGCATTTAAATGTATTGTGGTTACTAAACGACTTGTTAAAAGATTTAATCTGCGTTTTTTTTTACTGCGCGTTTAGCTACCCACAGTTTTAATCCTAACCACCGTTATTTTAAACAAATATTCAGAATACGGCCCATATGATTTGCCATAATCCCACGTTAGAGCTAAGTAGATGTGATTTGTACTGGGCACTAAGCCCCTTTATCCAGAATCTCAGCATGGCTTTGTCTTCTGACCCCGCCTTGAGAACCTGGAGTAGCTGGTCCATCTCATCTTCTGTACGAGAATCGGCACGAGTGAACTTGAAGAGGAGTTTCACCTTGCTCATCCATTCTTCCCTTAGAGTCAAGAGAAAGGTATCAATGATCTTATTGGTGAAGTCTTTGTTGTCAAGTACATTCTCGATCTTGGTTAGAATGGTAGGGGCTTTATCTGGAAGTGACGCACTGCTGCTCATGACCAGTCCATACCCATAGAATGGATCTGTGCTGTCAGCGATGACTTTACTCATGCTCTCCGTAGTGTCATCTGGTTTTATCAGATCTAGCATGATGTAAAATTCTGACGATTTCATGTGGTCTGGGAGGTCCGTATCAGGAGAGAGTCCAAGAAAATTGAACATGTAGGATTCCTTGTATTCGCTGCTATGGACAAGGGTCTTGCAGCAGCCAAGAGGTAAAATGGCCTGAAAGACTTCAAAGAAAGACTTCAGCGTGCTCTTGTACTTGCATCTTACAATGACTTGGTTGCCGACAAGGGCATGGAAGGCCAGATCTCGGAAGATGAGGCTTCCAAGCACCACTCTCAGATGTTGAAGACCCTTAAATGTTGGTCCTCCATCATCATATGCTACCTCAAGGTTTGCTGCTGCCTCTAGTGCAAGTGAATTCTCACTTGGTAGACTTGGATCCTCAAGTGCTGCAGGCTTTGTGGTAACTTTGATGAAACCTTCTTCCGTTTCTTCTTCATTTTCCAAATCTACCATGGTATTTTCCTTAGGTGGTCCTTCCAGTAACTTCTCTGTCATTCTACTGCCTCCCACTTTCAAAATCCAAGAAAAAGTCATGTGAAGGTAGCGGAATAAGTTGGTGTCTCCGGTCAGAACCACTAACGCTCGGAATGTTTTGTTTCCTCCACCTCGCCGCCTATAGAAGTCGCCACCTGGTGACAGAAGCTCACGATTCAATCGTTGCGCACGTTGTGGTGCTTCAGCCTGCTCTTGATCAAACACTTGGACTGCTTTTGCTTGGATCTCATTGATGAGAGAGCGAATGTTCGAGATGAGAAAAGGCCAGGAGTTAAGCAGAAAGATGCGGTCCATCATGACAACTATGATGCTATAATACCGTTGGAAGCCCCTGGCCTGGCTGTCCTTGATGAAGAAGGTATAGCTCAGAACATATCCATGATGGTCATCTCCAAAAAAGATAGGTCCTTCACGACCTGGACACACCTCACAGCTTAGGCTTCTGATGCAGGCTTGCCTAACAACGGTATACACCTGTGGATGCCTGGGATACTGTGTGCTGATATAACTGATCTTAGCATCATGATCGTGGCTTATGAAATTGGGCTGGCCAGGTTGGAAGGAACGACATGCCTCGCACAGCTGGGTCTTGGATGGGGGTGTGTGCTCTGGGTTTCGCATCCTTGAGGATCTGGCGTGGAAGATCTTGACAATCGGAGAAGAATCTGGCTGGACTGCTTTCTCTTGCACTTCCAAAACATTGTCAGCTGAGGCAGGAGCTGAATGAAATGCCTGAGTACAGAATAGAATGCTAGGTCCATGAAGTTCACAGAAGGGCACAGAGCTATCACTGAATTCATTGCGATGGTCAAAATTGCCGCGGGTTGTTTTTAGAAAAAGATGTTTGATTACTTGCGATCATGTCTGGATTAAATTCCTTTCAGGAAATTCATTGCTGTCAAACTCGCAAAATAAATTTAAAACAGAAAATATAACGTTAGCACCATTCTTTAAAATTTTTTCATATACCATCTTTAACAATTGAATGCATTAACACGAAAGGTCATATCATGGATTAGGATGTGGGCAACAAAAATACCCCCTTTTTCTCCTAAAAAATCACATGGTGTGTGTTTGTAATAGAGGTGGTCTATAGAGCTTCATTATTAGGTCATAATTTACCATCATTTCAAAACACTTGACTCTATATAATGGATAGGCGGGGCGGTGATACGAAAAAAGTGAAACCATTTGACCCCCGTGCATATTGTGGAGGGCCACGAACCCGTTCGTTACTGCATTATTCCATGCACTTGTACGAAATTGCCCCCCAATTACTCACCTAAGGGACAAATATAAAAGGGTTTTTCCCACCCCGGACATGTTGTTCTCTCCCCTCGCTTCTTAATGACACACAATACGAAATTCTTTACCCCAATAATAAATTCCCCCTGCGGAACTCTGCCCCATAAATAAACAAGGCGAACTAGGATGTACGCGATGCGGGTAACAAGATGGTCCCCCGCCGACCGAAGGGTGCGATCACTAACATTGTGATAAATGGCAACTGCAAGACCCTACCCTCTCCCCAAGAACCCGCAAACACGCTACACCCCGTGTCCCCAAACCCCGCAAAACCACAGCCCATCTCCCAATCCACGCCCCCAAAACTCCCCAACACCCCCCCCTTCATCCCCAACACCCCCCAACACCCGTACCCCTCTGAACCCCCTCGCAGACACCCCAACCCACCCCAAAAACCCCTATAACACGCTCCACTTTCCCCACACCCCGCCACCCGCCATTTCCTCCCCAAAACCCCGCAACACCCGTCATCCCTCCGCAACATCCTGCAAAACCACTCCCATTCCCCTCCCAAACACTCCAGCAACACTCCCACCCCCGCCCCAAACACCATGCAACACCCCAACCCTCTCCCAACAACCCGCTAAATACCCAACACCCTCCCAACCACCCCACAATACCCCAACACATCCCCAACACCCCCGCAACCCCCACCCCTCCGCAACACCCACTACCTCTCCAACACCGAACACCCCCCAACACCCGAAACCCTCACCAACACCCGAACCCCCCTCCCCAACCCCAACACCCTTCCCCAATCCACCCCACCCCTCCCCAAAACCTAACCCCCTCCCCAACACAACCCCTCCCCAACACCCACCCCCTCCCCATAGAATAGTGGGTTCATTTAGGCGAAGGAATTGGCCTATCTATCTGTGTACGGTTCAGAGATACAGCAATTGCGCATATTTAATAGCTTCATTTGCATACATATGCCGCATTTCACATACTTTCAAAATTGCAAAAAAAGTGTGCCCCATGATAGGGCTTATTATGAAGTGCAGGAATTTTGAGTAGCCAATGGTACCGTTTCAAAGAAATATAGCAATTACGATGATTTTTGCATATGTAATAGCTCATTTGCATACTCAATGCCCGAAATACGCCCAAAATGTAATCAGGTCAAGCAACTCTGCAGTTCCGCTCCATCCACCAAGTACATCAGTATCACTCTGACGGAAATCCAGAAAACTTGTAAACAGCCTGCAGGACAAATGCTCATAAAGTAGCAGTAATATAGCATATTAATAGAAATTTGACGGCCAAACAATTAATCAGGTCGGAGAATTCGTCAACCCTGCGTCTTTCCACCAAAGTACACCATTGTCGCCCTACGGAACTCCAGATAAATTGGTATACAACAGGGGTTAAACATTTTTGTCACAGACGGACAAAAGGGTGACTGCGCGGAACGGACGGACGGACTGACGGATGGGGTAACGGACGAACGGACGCTGATCATGTCATAGTCCCCGTTCCGAACTCGTTCGGCGGGGGACAAATAAATGACAGCAATAAATAGCAGAGCATGTTATAAAATAGATAAATGCATTTTGGTATAAATAAATATAGAATAAATGGAATGCATAATGCATTCAAATGAATGAATGAATGAATGAACAAATAAATTCCCAACGTCATATTATATGAATAAAATACGAAAAGAAGAAAGAAAAGTAAAATGGGAGGGGGGAGGGGAATGGGGAGGGGATTGGGGAGGGGGAAGAGGAATGAGACAGGTGAGGGAGAGGGAGAGGAGCGGGAATGGGCACGATGGGGGTAAGTGGGGAGCATAAGGATTGGGGAAGGGGGAGGAGAGGAGAGGAGAGGGGAAGGGGACGGGGAAGGAGGGGGGATATGGGATGGGGGAGGCGGAAGGTGAAGGGTAGGGGAAGGGAGCATTTGGGTAGGGGAGAGAGAGGAAAGGATGAGGAGAGGAAAGGAGAGGAGGTGAAGGGAATGGGTAATGGGGGAGGGAAGGGGAAATGGGGGAGGGGAAGGGGAATGGGGGGAGGGAAGGGGAATGGGGAGGGAATGGCGATGGGAGACCGGGTGAAAGGGGAAGGGGAGGGGAAACAGGAATGAGGAGGGGGACATGGGGAACTCAAGCGTGCACCAAAAATACAAAAGAATACAACCTGCAGAAATAATTGAAATACATGTAAGGAGAAATTCTGAAAAATAATGAAACAAAACTGATGAAATGGAAATAATAATAAATACAGTGAGAATAAATAGCAGAGCATGTTATAACATAAGATAAATTTTTTGATCAAATCATATTTGATTTAAATA
>JAMKCH010034374.1:0-74425 GCA_023653785.1 Ophioderma brevispina
TGAACGAGTGATAAAACAATTTAACACCAAAATTGTCTTCTTAGGTGTCGTGGCTCTAACACTTAAGTGGTCAATATCTTGGGCGTGCCCGTTGGTGCGTAAGGGGGGGGGGAGGGATCCCTAGGGACCCTCATCTGAAAAACTCATTTCCCAAAGGAATATTTCAATAAAACTATCACATGTCAAGACTACACTAAAAATATTAACGCAAGAAGAAAAAAAGAAAAAATTATTCAACCTTTAAATTAGGGGCGAAACATTGAATTTCATGACCGGGGGGGGGGGGCCCCCAATTTCACCAAAAAAGAGGCCATGTTGTACTTTACTCCAACATGATACACTTAAATCATTAACTAGTAGTTGTTACAAGTTAAGTTGGATAAATTTAACTATGTTTAGCAAAAACAGGGGTGGTAGACAGATTTTCTATTTTAGGTCCATATGGAACCTCGCTCGCTCGCTCGCTCGCTCGCCCACCAACCCACTCACACACTCACTCACCCTCCCATTCACCCACATGTCCACACCACCCTGCTAATTAAAAAGATGCCCACAAACATACCAAAAGAAAGCAATCAAACTGAAAATTTATATAAGCAAAATGCACGAACTACGGTAAAAAACCTGTTTTCCATATACAAAAGGATCTTGTTCACATAATTTAGCTTATTGCAAGTGGCATTTTTGACACCATCTTTAAACAACCTCAAATCATTAATCTGCTTAATACTGTTAGGCAAACAGATTCCAGTGATGGATAGCAGCATTGAAAAAAGTAAAACTTGCATTGCCCCTGGTCTTGAGTGACAAAAATTTTAATGCTATTCCTATTATAGTGCTCACTGATTGTGGAAATACGGTAAAATGGGCCGCAAGATAATGCAGGACAGATACCGTGCACGATTTTGAAAACATGAGTAACTTGAGTTGGGGCACACGCGGGGGGGATAACAAAAATGAAAGCATAACGATCTTGTTGAATACTTCTTGCCCAATATGTGAACGGATTACCCATTCCTAAATAAACCTATCATTGTATTCTGCATTGTTTGCAAAAGCTTTTTGAGGTTGTGAGATAAAGATTGAATACCAAGCCGAACCAAGAGAATCAAAATGACATTGTATCAATGCTGAAGACCACAGTATCTTGCGATTTTTTTCATTGAGAAAACTGACCTGCCTGTACAGGATTTAATTCTTGAACCAGCTTTTTTGATGATATAATAGCAATTAATTCGCCAGAGAGGTTTTCATCAAGTGTGACACCTAAATACTTTACTGAATTGGCAATCTTATGGGCTCTCCATGCAGACAACAGAAAATGAGTTGTTTTCTTCAACCCGTTCTTTTGGTACCGACAAGATGCTTCAGGTCCTTGCCACGATGGAGAGACAGCTTGTATCAACCACCTGTCTTGCAGGAAGCAATTCCTGACCCAACATATAAGAATGTATTGAGGGTCTTACAGCCCACAAGCAAGGCATATCATCAGCACTAGAGTAACAAATAATGCAGTTGACACTGACGGCCAGCATTCACATAGCACAGGAATAATAGAGGCCGAGGATACTCCCTTGTGGAACGCCGCACGTAATGTTCGAGCGGTCTGAGGGGAATTACCAACTTTATCATTTGTTTTCTACCACTCATATAGGATTTAAACCACTCCACAGAGGCGTTCCAAGCCCTCCGTCTTCCTGCACAGATGCATGATCGACGTGTCAAAATGGCTTTTGGAGGTCAGATCAAACCATACCTGATACTGACCTTCAGATAACGGGCAATGAATGTAGTCAGTGAGAGAATTAAGACAAGAATCAGTTGAATAGGACCTCTAAATCCAGATTGGACGCGTATACAGGCTGTATATTCTCTAGATAGCTCTAACCTGGACAAGACAGCCCTTTCCAATAATTGAAACCACAGTGAGAATACTGACGGCTGTAATTGACAACGTCAGGACCTATCATTTTTCTTAAACAATGGTGTGACACGAGGGGGGGGGGGGCGATTGTGAAATCCATCAGGCAAGTAGATACGTTTGCATAAAATTAATGAGATTGTGAATTGATCTTCAAACATATTGCCCATCTTCAGAAATTTTGCTGGAATTTGGTCGAGGCCTGTACTTTTATCAGGATTAAGTGCACAAAGCTCCTTAAAACAAAGTTGAGTAAGAGACGACAATTTGAATGAATCAGAAGGTATATGCTTATAATAATCCTGAAAAGCCTTGAATTTCTGTGCTAAAATTTCCGAGGGAAATGGGCAAATTTTTAACCAAGTATCAGCAACACTAGTAAAATTTATTGATGTAGTTGGCCACCTTAGCCACCACTTTAATTTGGTCATTCAGATACGGTCATTTTAGCTATGATGAAAATGTTGTTATTTCGGCCCCGGTACAACTCCTAAACTGGTCGGGGCTGGCGGCACTACGACGCCAATTTCAAATTGACTAAGATAGCTCGTTAAAATCTATAACTTTTAAAATAACGTGTCATTTCTAATTTTACGGTACATTTGTTGAAGTAACATGTTATTTTCAATGTTAATGTAACATTTAAAATAACATGTAATTTGTTTATTTTAGGACTACAGGTAAGAAAGCAGTATACACGACATAAAATTACACCAATCAAAGACTTGCCTTATCTGAAATTGACCAATGATCGCTCGAAAAGTTTTATCACGTAACTTTAGAATTAGCATGTTGTTTTACTAAAAATAACATTTCATTCTAATTTTACCGTAAATTGTGAAGTAACCTGTTATTTCAATTTTACACGAACTCTTTTAAACCAACAAGTCATTTTTTGGGACGTGTATTGTGTAGTTGTGAAGTAACATGTTATTTTTTAAAAATGACATTTTAAAAATTTTAAAATGATTGAATGACAATCACGACATTTCAGAAAGTGAACATGTAAGAAATCAGATAACACAACATAAAAACACCAATCAAAGTCTTTCTTTATTTGAAAACTTCCTAATTAAAGTGTTGTTTTAATAGGGATCACGTCATTTCTAATTTACACGTAAATTTTCGGGTTATGGGGCCCCGAAACGAATTGGTTTAGGGGAATCTTTTAAGTTTTGTATAAGGGCGCCCTCATTTTCAGACAAAAATATTTTCGGACGTATGCGCCGGGTAACCGGAAATTTTGCCAAAAATTGACCACTTGGGGCAATAAGTACAAATTCCATTTTGACGCAATTTATGACCATTTCACTCATTTTAGTTTGATTATATACCATATGATGTGGCGCAAAGGTAAAAAACTGCCTGTTTTGAGCAATTATGACAATTTAAATAATTTTGAAATTTTGGGTTTTTGGCCTATACTTAAGATTGGGACTATTTTGGCACCTCTGCCCAATACGTACAAAGTCAATTTGGAGAATTCAAAATGACTATTGATCAAGTTTTTCAGGTATACGTTTTGTTGAGGTATGTGTTTTTGATTTACAAAGAAGATTTTAGACAAAATATTTTTCGAAATTTTGCGCCGGGGAACCTGAAACTTAGCCAGAAATGGCACTTGGCCCAATACGTACAGTCCATTAGTGAGCAATTATAACCAGTTAACTCATTTTTATGTTGGTGGATGAGTCTAGAGGATGTGGGCAACGTAAAAATGCAGTTTTTTAGCAATTATGACAATTTAAGAATGTGAAGGGTCACCTCTTCCTAATCGTACAAATTAATTTTTTAATGCTTAAAATCTTACTCTTTTATGGTTCTAAATCTGTTGAGGTATAGTTGTGTTGTTGATTTAAAGTGGAGGTTGATGTGATTTAGGTATCATAGGCCCAAATCCCCCCCCCCATAATCGTGGGTATCGTATTGGGCCGGGGAACCGGAAATTTTGCAGCCAAAAACCTGACACCCCTTGCGAGTGACACCACCACTACATACCAAATTTCCCTTTTGAAGCATTAATAACATCTAACTCATTTTTATGGTCTAAATCCTTTGAGGTTATGTGTTTTTTGTATTACAAAGAAGATTGATTTAATTTAGGTAGCATAGGCCCAATTAGCCCACCATATATTTGAAATAGGACAGTTTTAATTGGGTCGACATGGTTATGGGGCCGAATTGGTTTTTAGGCCCGAGTTTAAATGAAAAAAACAACTTTGGGGACTTTCTGTTAAGTCTATAAGTGCTCCCACATTTGTCAGACCAAAATATTTTTTTCGTACGTATTGGGTCGGGGAACCCGAAATTTGGGCCCAATACGTACAAATTGAGGCAATTTATGATCATTTGAATCATTTTAATGTTTGGATATTATATATATGATGTGGGCAACGTAAAAATTGCATGTTTTGAGCAATTATGACCAATGTAGTAATTTTATTTTATTTTATTTTTTTGTTTTCGCCTAAACTAGAATGTACAATTTTGGCAACCTATGCACTATAGTACAAATTCAATTTGAAGATTTTAAATGCTTCATAGTCACTTTAAAATTTGACTACTAAACTTCAATTTTAGTATAAATCTGTTGAGGTATGTTGTTGTTGATTCAAAGAAGATTGATTTATTTAGATATCATAGGCACAAATATTACCCGCCACCATATCAATTTGAAATAGGTTTCAAGTTTGAATGGGTCGAAATGGTAGGGCCAATTGGTTTAGGCGAGTCAATGAAAAATAGCTTGTGCGTAGGCTTTTCTAAGTGCGCCCTTATTTTTCAAGAAAATATAGATTGTACGTATTGGGCCGGGAACCTGAAATTTTGCCAAAAATTGGGCCCAATACGTACAAATTCCATTTTTGAGCCATTTATGGACCATTTCACTCATTTTAATGTTTGTATTATTATACAATTATGATGTGGCAACGTAAAAAAATGCATGTTTTGGAGCAATTATCTGACCAAGTAAAAATTTTGAAATTTTGGGTTTTCGCCTGTACATAAGATTGTGGACTATTTTGGCCACCTCTGCCCAATACGACAAATTCAATTTTGAAGATTCAATGGACTATTTTACTCAATTTCTTTAAGGTCTAAGTTTGGTTTGAGGTGTTGTTTTGATGTACAAGAAGATTTTGACAAAATATTTTTCGTACATTTTGAGCCGGGGAACCTGCAACTTAGCAAGAAATGGACACTTGGGCCCATACGTACAGATTCCCTTAGTGAGCAATTTATAACCAGCTAACTCATTTTTTATGTTTGTATTATTAATAATCATGTGTTGTGGGCACCGTAAAAATGCATGTTTTAGCAATTAGGACCATTAAGAATTGTGAATGGTAACTCTTCCTCATACGTACAAATTATTTTTTAATGCTTAAATTAACTACATTTTTATGGTCGAAATTTGTTGAGGTGGATAGTATGTGTTTTTGATTACCCAACGGGAGGGTTTGATGGTGATTTAGGATCATAGGCCCAAATCCCCCCCCACATATGTCGTATTGGGCCGGGGAACTTGAAATTTTGCCAGAAATGACACTTGTGCCAAGACATACAAATTCCCATTTGAAGCATTTAATAACTATCCAACTCATTTTTATGGTCTATACCTCTTTGAGGTAGTGTTTTTTTTTTCTGATTTACAAAGAAGATTGATTTAATTTAGGATCATAGGCCAATTAGCCACCATATATTTGAAATAGGACACGTTTTAATGGGTCGAAATGGTTACGGGGCCGAATTGGTTTTCGGCCGCAGTAATGAAAAAACAAACTTTTGGGGAACATTTTCGTTTTTTAAAAAGTGTTTTTTTTCGTTGTTGGTTTTTTTCAGACAAAAATTTTTTCGTACGTATTGGGTCGGGGAAAACCTGAAATTTTGGGGCCAATAAGTACAAATTTGAGCAATTTATGTCATTTTTTATCGCATTTGAAATGTTTGTATTATTATATAATATGATGTGGGCAATGTAAAAAATGATGTTTTGAGCAATTATGACCATTTATAGTACATTTTATTTTATTTTATTTTTGACTTTTAGCCTAACTTAAGAATGTTGACAATTTTGGACACTTGCACTATACGTACAAATTCAATGTTGAAAGGCATTTTAAATGCTCATAGTCAATTAAAATTGACTCAACTACTCAATTTTATAGTATAAATCTGTTTGAGGATTGTGTTTGTTGATTTACAAAGAAGATTGTTTAATTTAGATATCATAGGCACAAGATTACCCGCCACCATATCAATTGACATAGGTTTCAAGTTTTTAAATGAGGGGTCAAAGGGTTATGGGGCCGAATTGGTTTTAGGCCGAGTCAATGAAAAACGCTTTGCGTACTTTTCTAAGTGCGCCACTAATTTTCAGAAAATATATATTTTAGTACTTATTGGGCCGTGAACCTGAAATTTTGCCAAAAATTGGGCCCAATACGTACAAATCCATATTTGAGCAATTTATGACCACTCATTCATTTTTATGGTTGTATTATTTATATAATATGATTGGGGCAACGTAAAATGCCATGTGTTTAGAATTATGGACAATAAGTCATTTACAATGTTTGGTTTTAGCCTATACTTAAGCAGGCGGAAATTTGGTCACCGTTGCCCAAAGTACAAATAAATTGAAGCGTTTTAAATGACTATTTAACTCCATTTTTTAAGGTCTAAATTTTGTTTGAGGTAGGTGGTTTTGATTCTACAAAGAATAAAGATGATTTAACTTAGTATCATAGGCCCAAATAGCCCCCCCCCATATAATTTTTGGGGCCCAAATACCCCATCCCATATCAAGTTGAAAATACGGACAAGTTTTTATGGGTCGTACCCCATGGTTATGGGACGGATTGTTTCAGGCTGAGTCATGAAAAACAACTTTTGGGACTTTTTTTAAAGTTCTGTAAGTGCGCCCCTCATTTTTTAGGACAAAAAAAAATATTTTTCGTACGATTTCGGCCGGGGAGGGAACCTGGAATTTCGCCAAGAAATTGAACTTGGCCCAATACGTACAAAATTCCATTTTTGAGCAATTTAGACCCCACTCATAATTTTATGTTTGTATTAATAGAATATGATGTGGGGCAACGTAAAAACGCATGTTTTTGAGCAATTACGTGGGACAATTAAAAAAATACCAAATTTGTTTTTTTTAGCCTATTCTTAAGCATGCGGGCGAAATTTGGTCACCTCTGCCCAATACGTACAACTTCACTATTGAGCTTTTTATGACTATCTAACTGATTGTTTATGGGCTAAATCTGTTGAGGGATTATTTGTTATTGGTTAAATCTGTTTAGGTGTTTTTCATTTAAAAAGAAGATTGATTTTAACTACTTAGTAAAATTACGCCCAATAGCCCCCCCCCCGCATTATAAATTTGAAATAGGACAGGTTGTATATTGGGTCGAAGTGGTTATGGGGCCGAATTGGTTTCAGGCTGAATCGATGAAAAACAAATTTAGGGATTTTTTTTTTTTAAAGTTTGAAAGTGCGCCTCATTTTTTAGACAAAAATATTTGTTCGTACATATGAAACTTAGCAGAAATGGACACTTGGGCCCAATCCGTACAAGATTCCATTAGTGAGCAATTTATAACCATTTAACTCATTTTAGTTTGTATTTTTATACTAATATGATGGGGCAACGTAAAAATGCATGTTTTGCAATTATGGACCAATTTAAGAAGTAGGCAATTTTGGTCACATCTTCCCAATACGTACAAATTCATTTTTTTAATGCTTAAAAATCTACCTCATTTTTAGGTATGTGTTTTTGATTCACAAAGGAGGTTTGATGTTGATTAGGTAGATGGCCCAAATCCCCCCCCCCCCCCCCCCCCCCCCACATATCGTACGTATTGGGACGGGAACCTGAAATTTTGCCAGCCAGGAAATGAACACTTGGGCCCAATAAGTACAAATTCATTTTTTCAGCAATTATTGACCATTTCACTCATTTTTATGTTTGTATATATAATATAACGTAAAAATGCATGTTTGAGCAATTATGACAATTTAGGTAATGGACAATTTTGGCCACCTCTGACCGATACGTACAAAATTCAATTTTGAAGCATTTATGACTGGGTTTAAATAAGGACAATGTTTTATTGGGTTCGAAAATGGTTCTGTGGTCGAAAACGAAACGTGAGTCAATAGTGGGCGCGTTTTGAAGAGGGGGGAGGGAGAAACTTTATTTCAAGATTCTTGAGATGCGCCCATCATTTGTCAGACTGAAAATTATTTTCGTACGTATTGGGCAGAGAACATAAAATTTTGACAAAATAAGAGACTTGGCCATCGTACAATTGTAAGTAGGGGTTTTCGTACGTTTGGGGTCACAAACACGCTTGCCTTATATCATTGACGTTATTCATTTCTTTAGTAGGAAGATACTCAATATCGAGGTGCCCTATGAGGCACTATGAGTCGGCGCGCGAGTTTTAAAAGGGCATTTTTTTTAAAAAAAAATAGACAAAACATCCGTCCGATTTATGTTTTTGTGTTCTATACTTTGATATAAGAGCAGGGCAATTGCACATACGTCCCCATCAAGTAAGTGAAAACAAACTTGCGGTTTTGATTTGTAGAAGCAATAATGCACCTGCAGAGCCCTATTCAACACTGTGCTAATATGATGGCTAACCATAAATTCGGGTTTTTTTTTATTTAATATTCTTGGCAATGACATGGATTTGAGGGGGCTTCAAAGTTCAGGACGACATGCGAAAAATACGGCCTTTATCTGTATCATAAATCGATTACTACGTCCGGTTAAATCGGGGAGGGGGGGGCCCAAAGACGATCGGAACACACACCTCAATTTCTGTTGGAATGTTGTAGAAGACATGTTGTTCTAAATGTTGAAAACGTCTAATGTTTACTACAAAAAGCTGTCAACTTTCTAGCACCCACATTGACGTTTGAGAAAATTTTAAAAAGTCAAATACAAAAGTTTAAAAATGTTATGTAGGCTGGGATACCTGGCACATAAAATGGATTGAATTTGAAAACGCTAGGTCTAGATTAAGGTCCTGGGTCCACGACCAGTTCGGATTTTGTAACAAATATGGAGTGTTGGATACGCTGTGTAAGGTACTTTTTATCTACTGGAGTACTAGTCTAGCTTATTTCATACCTTCTTTATTTTTAAGAAATTGTGCCTTGTGAACCATTTGATCAGAGAATGTACTGGATGGCCTCAGTAATCTTCACATTCCAAGGCCGAGAGGACTGTCTCCCATATACATCAATATATCAGTGGACATTCGTGACCTTTTAAACTGGAATATAAATGTGAGAGAGATGTGTACTGAGAAAAGGTTTCTATCTCTACAGCAAGCTATTATACAATTCTTGAATTATATGCTTTTGCTGTGTTGGTGATATGGGTTGTCGTTGTTTAAGCATTTTAAGTGTGGAAAGTCCCCGCTTAGAAAGTCTAATGTGTACCGGCCGAGAGTGAAAAAACAGGGTTATACAAGTGTGAGGGCAAAAGCTTTACAACTTTGAATATTGTGTTTTTTTTCATAAGTGCTACTAAAAGTTAAAACGGAAAAGGTAACATAGTTAGATTAAAAGTTTTCATGAATATCCCTTGTGGAATCAGTTTTATGACCTTTGAGGCAGCACGACCGTAGAGTGGCAATAAGTTAGGTAGGAACTGAGTGCAGACGTTCGTAACTGGACAATTTCAGTTGGCTAGGACAAGCAAAAAGAGTGATTTGAAGTAGTGACTAGGTTGTGTCAGTCAAAGAATTGTAAGAGATTAAGTACACACACACACACATCGGATATTTTCTGCCCTTCAAACATGCCTCAGCTCAACCCCTCCAGCCAAAGGTCTACGTTGGTAAGAGAATTACACCTTTACCTAAAAGTGTTGCAGCTTCGTCAAAACTTTCGCAGCAATTTCTAAATGCACAATTGCCAACACGTTACAACATACCAAAGAACACAGGAGCATTCAACCAGATTCAACCTAACAGGGACAATCTGGACGTCCCTAGGACCGAAGGTCAGCAGAAAGGAGAAATATCAGCTGTTTAAAATTTCTCTTCAACACCCAGCAGTCAAACTGACTAGGCCTTAGAATTAAGCTCTCCGACGTACATTTGGTCTATGATTGCCTCAAAGAAATTTTCAATCGGATCATTCGGCCTTGACTTACAAATAATGGCATCCGTATCAATGATACGGAGGCATGAATTCTGGAACGAGGGGGGGGACAGTGGCAATTGTGCGTGGCTGCTTGGAAGACCACCATTTTCCATGAAGACTGTGAATCGGAGATGAAGGTGCCTTTTGCCCAAATGGTTTAATCAGCACCCGCCATCGTTTGTTGAAAACGGTGGTCTTACTGGCCTTTCTTTTTGCCGAACGTCAATGGAGAAAGAAGTCTTAGACTTGCAATGCAAACTAAATGACCAAGTTGCCTACAGCCGTGTACAAGCTGGCAGGCCCTAAGTCACCAAAATTGTGAAATTCAGTCAACACCAATGCACCATCCACGTGAATCACGCAGTTAATAATAACCGGCTAGTTTTCAGAAATCAAAATGGTATTAAACAAATAGCTGTAGAAAAATTCTGTTCACTTTCGTGACTTTGAGGCTGTAATCAACCCCCCCCAAAACAAAAAAAGCTCGGGGCAAAACAAATTCAAGCATTTTCTCCGGTAAGTGAGTATGATGCACATTTTAATATTAACGGCAAACTAGACAAAGTTCTAGAAAGGAGTAAAATTTCGTATTAAAAAAAACGGTCGCTTTCATGATACAAACATTAAAATACTGTAAACCCACATTTGTTGGATAAAAGCCTTTAGACTTGATGACTGGATATAATAAAATGTTATCGAATATAATTGTAAACAATCAAGGCAAGTATTTAGTATTATTGGACAAAATTTATTTATTTCATCAGCTTAGCTTTAGAACATTATAACATTAAAAACAGTACAAAGGATAAAAAATATATAAAATTGAGGAGAAATGCTAGCAGGGGAATTGCCCAGACACAGGGATACCTGACCAGCAGGTACCTGGCAAGGATTAAAATATTTATCAGCAATCAAACAATAAAAAAAACAAAGCAAGCGGTTAAAATAAAATTTACAAATTGAATAAGGGCGGAATTATTCCAGAGGGTCAACTTTCGAAACAAAAATAGTGAATGATGTGCAAGAGGGCAATTGTTGCCAGGTATTCTTAAAATCCTTGACGAGTGTTAACTTCGAAAAAACTTAATCGCTTTTAGCATCGTAGCATGCATTGTCAGGTGATATATAACCTTACTACCGAGTTCACGCTAATTTGTAGACACGACTTCAGGGTCAAGACAACATGAGTGAGGTGTCCAAATTGTGACCGGGCAGCGGTTTTAGAATTTTTGAATGGAAAACGCTACTTTTAGAAACCAAAAATTTAAGTACCCTTCAGTTCAGAATATCATTTCACAGAAGTTTCTGTGACATCAAGCATTTTATCAATATTTCTGAGTCGGTACAAAATACGCACGCAGTCTGAGCTAGTCGAGCTTAGTGCACAGTCCCAATAGTACGTCAGCCCGCGACCAGTTTTGGGCACCAAAGGGGTAGGTGGAAAGAGTAGAAAACACATTTCATGGCTACCACAGTTAGTACATATGTGGGGAGCAGCGCCTGGGGGGAATGTAGAAATCAGAAGTGTGCTGCAATTTGCTTTGCAATTATTTTTATGGCCAAAAAGGTCAAAATTGAACCAAAGTGTAAAAAAAACATTGAATGGTGAGTTATTTATTCCGACCTTCATATTGAAAGGTAATACTAATAAAAAATTCCCACGATATAGCTGTAGAGATGCAAGAAAATTGAATGTTGGAATTTCGGGTTAATTTTGACCCCATAAAGGCCCAACATGACCCTACGTTAGGTAAAATCATTGAATGGTGATTTATGTATTCCGACTTCATATTGTGAATTGAAATGAATACTACTTACCTTCCCCACTATATCGCTGTAGAATTATGCTCGATTCAAGAAAAAATTTGAATGTTGGTTTCTAGGGTTAATTTTGGACTCCAGAAAGGGCCCAAAAGGTGGTCAAAATTGACCCAAATAAGTAAAAAAATAGAATGTGATTCCAACTTCATCTTAATGTAAACAGTATTAATTTTCCCCACATATTTTTTTTTTTTTTTTTTAAAAATTTAAAATGTTGGATCTGGGGTTAATTTTTAACCCCAGAACAGGGCCCAGGGGTCAGAATGACCCAAATGAGGTGAAAATCATAGTAGAATGGCGATGTATTTATCACAACTTAAACTAGTACGTCATTTTACCACTCTATATAGCAAAGTAGTTCAGAGAAATGAAGGTTTGGGATCTAGGGTCAACATTTGACCCCAGAAAGAAAGGGTTGAAAAAGGGCTTTTAAAATTGAACCAAAAAGGTAAAAAAATCAGAATGGCGATGTATTAATTCCAACTTTTATACTAAAATGCACTAGTATTTCATTTTCATAGCAGGTTAAAATTAAGGGTAAAATGGTAGTAGGGCTAAAAATCGTTTTAGAATGGTATGTATTTATTCCAACCTCATCTTAAAATATAGAGTATTTTAATTTTCCAAGCTCTATAGCCGCTTGCATTTAAGCAGAATTTGAATGTTGGAATCTGGGGGTCAAAATTGACCCGAAAGGAACAAAAAGGGTTAAATTTTACCCAAATGAGGTCAAAAGCATACAAAGGTGAGTAGTTCCAACTTAAAGTTATTTCATTTCCCCAACTCTATCGCCAGAGAAGATTCCAGAAGAAATGATGTTGGAATCTAGGGGCAAAATTGACTCCAGAAAAGGTGAAAAGGGGCTTAAAATGGACCCATAATAAGGTAAAAATCATAGAAATGGGTTGTATTATTACAAATTATATTAAAATGCAGTGGATTTCATTTTCTCCACTCTACAGCAGTAGATTCAAGAAGAATTTGGAATGTTGGAATCGATCTCGGGTCAAAATTGACCAGAAAGGCACAAAAGGTCAAAATTGGGACCCAAAAATTAAAAAAAGCAAAAAATAAAAAAAATAAAAAAAATAAAAAAAATAAATGCATTTTAAGACTTCTGAAAATGAAAACTCATTTCTATTAATATATTGGTAGTTAGGTAATAAACTAAATTTGGAAATATTGGGTTCACGATACACCCCTATTAATATATAGTTATCTTGATTGAATCGCTGACTCCAATACCCATCTGTCAACATCGTGCCCGTATCAATGTTCAACCGTGTGGATATGAGGGCTAAACACGTGATTTATGAAGGACCTCCTAAATAATTACTGGTAAAATAATAATTATATTAAGTTATATTACTAATAATCTAAGTTAAATATTTTAAGTTCTACGATTTCACAGAGTAGATGAGACAAATAGTTACCTTTCTACAGACACCAATATTATATATGATCAGTTCCTGTAAAATCTGTGATCCGGGACGAGGATATTTAAGGCCAAGGTAAACAATAAACGGTTATCGTCCGGACTTTGAAAAAAAAGTTGGTGAGGAGGGCCCTTTGATTATTTGTTATCGTTATTATGTTTTTTCAAAGATGTCCGCCAGGCATAAGATGAACACCATGATATATTTGAAGATTGCGTTGGCGTTGGGACAAGTAGTATCAGAAGGTTGACGAATTGCCTCAACAACATGAAGGACACTATTTAAAATAGGTATGAGAGTTCAATAGTGTTCCGATACTTTTTGTTGACTTCATTTCCCCTCTTTAGCCTTATTTTGGGGGTTGTTGGTGTGTGCTTTTAAAAAAATAACCAAATAAAAAAATCGGTTGCGGCGTCCAACATCGGAGCGGGCGGGGCACGATCAACTTATTTTTGTTTTCTTCGTTACCTTGGCCTTAAAGAGTGGATCTTTAGTCAACTTGTGACCCCCAAAATTGACCTAGAAAGGCGCCAAAAGAGGGTCAAAATAGACCCCTAAAAGAGTTGAATTAAAAGATTCTTTTGAGAAGCAACTTCCATATAAAATGTTTGCAGGCTGGCAACCAAGAGTTTGCATCAATTGAAGAAAATGTTGCCATGTTTGCAAAGGTTGGACAATATCATCATAATCTTTTGACTTTTGTCGACATCCGTGGCGTAGATCTTTGCAAAATGTCTTATATGTAGTGCTGACTCCCACTTCAAAGTAAGCTGGTATCTCTGCTGAATAGCATATCAGAGTAGGTTAGTGGTCTACTTGGACATGAAAGACTCCACAGAATAAAGGTCTGATATAATCAGGTCCTTGACTTGAATGAAAGCAAGGCCCACCGAACTGTGCTCTATTCTGTGCTACAATTGTGGACTAGGAGATTTCACCATAGATCCGAAGTTCGGTTAGGTGTTTTTTTTCAGGAGATTATGGTATGAGTTGCCTGGTATAAGTGCCACTAAAAGTCCCTGCAGCTTCCCCGTCATTAATAACGTTTTCTGACCACCATACCTAAGATGTTTCCCCACAGGCCTGTTAGAAGGCAATTTAGTGGCTATGGAGACAACAGACGTCATTGATAACTCAACCATAATAGTAAAACAGTTGTGATAATTTTAGGGCAGAAATAAACCAAAGATCAGATTTAACAACATTTTAGGATAGCGTTCATTTGGACAACACCAACTGTTCTCTCATCACTGGATGTTTACATAGTTGGAGGAAAAAGGAATGAGATTTGTTGGCGTATTGTGTCGTATTGGGTTAAATTTTGCCATTCTGAGGTTGGGACCATTTGATCCTTTTCAAAAGTTTTCATTGCGATTGTCAGTAAAGGAACCTAAATTAGGCAGAGGGGCATTTTTTTTTCAAAAGAGGACTTGCCCGTTAACAAATACAACGGGGCTTATTTAATTTGGTCCCCCCAAAATGTACAAAGGGGGAAAATCTGGCAAAAGTGGACTTTTTACCTACATATTGCACTCGCAAAATCATATTTTTACCTTTTGGGGTGTTATGGGTTTTTGGAATGAGGAGTCAGCCCCACCGCCATCCCCGAGTTACAAGCCTGATTATTGTGCATTATTACCGATTTTAACAGAGCAAGGAAGCAGATATGTAAACCTTGCATCCAATTAGTGAATATATTTTGACCAATTGGTGGTGTAATTTGACCATTATTATCCAAAGTTTTCAAATTTTGGATGTCACTTACTGATACAAGTGAATATAAATAAAGATTGTAAACATGGCATTGATTCATGAAATTCCTGCCTTAATATTGACACATATGAATACCAAATACAATTGTCCTTGTTTTACCCATTTAGTAATTTTTTTAACCTGTTGGGCATTTCGGGGGTTTACAGTCAAATTCTTAATCTACAGCTATTATAATGGGCAAATACATAAACTATTATACTATTACATTTAAAATTAAGATGGAACAAAGAATCACCATTTTATGATTTTTACGCATATTTGTGTAAATTTTTACCCTTTTTGGCCCCAGATTCCCAACATTCAAATTCTTCTTGAATATACAGCTATATAGTGGGGAATTAAATAGTATTACATTCAATAAGAAATTGAAAATAAATAAATCACCCATTCTATGATTTTTACCTAATTTGGGTCAATTTGACCCCTTTTGCCCTTTCTGGGGTTAAAAAAACCCCAGATTTCAACATTAAAAATTTTCAATCTACAGCTATATAGTGTGGGAGGAAAATGAACGTTACGTTTTCAAAATTAAGATGGAAAAATACATAAAATTCTATGATTTTTACACATTTTGGGTTAACCGTTGACTCTTTTTTGGCCATGTTGGGTCAAAAAATAAACCCAGATTCAAACATTCAAAGTATGTCATTGATCGACAGCTATAAGTGGGAGGAAAATTAAATTACTGTGGTTACTTAATTGAATTTTGGAATCACCGCTTCTATGATTGGTACCGTATTTGGGTCAATTTTGACCCTTTTTGGCCCTTTTCTGGGGTCAAAATTAAACCCACTTCCAACATTCAAGTTCCTCTTCATCTACAGCTATATAGTGGGGGGGGGAGGGAATTTATTAGTATTAATCAATATGGAAGTCGGAATAAATAAATTACATTCTATGATTTTAACCTAATTAGGGGGTAAATTTGACATTTTTTTTTGGCCCATTAAAAATCTTTGCACCACTTTTGAGTTCTACATCCCCCAGGGATGACCACAACATATGTCCCGAACACCTGGTACCATTGGGATTTTTCTACTCGACCACCTACCCTTACTCGAAAACTAGAGCTCTTTTCAAATGGCGACGTACTAAATACTAGAAATGTGCTGTTTTGGAGAGGTAGAGTAGCTGAATTCGACCATCGATAAGTGCAGGGGGACGGACATCAAATTTAATGCACTAAAATTGGGAAAGAGTTATTTTGGGTTTTGCCTGTAGAAAACATATAGGAACTCCGATAAAAGTTCGTTTTTGGGGTGACCCTTTTCTTTTAAACCAGATATATCGCCCAGTGCTGAATTTGGCACAGCGAGAAAGAAAGAAAAAAATAATTTAAGGGGACTTATCTGGCGCTCACCAGGTGAGCAACAAACTAGATTTTTTTAGTAAAAAACCTTTATATTTTAATTTCGCGCCGTTTTCAAAAAATCCCTCACAATGATCTAGCATTTTAAAAATTTCGCCGTGCCTACCCTCCTCGGCTATTACCTGTTTGACAAAACATCGCATTTACATTTCCACAAAGTACGAAGCATTACGGATGTTTTAATGTTAGCTGTATCAGAGACGGAATTCCCAATCCTGCAAATGTGACGAACGGCTATTGGTTTATGGCAATACACACAATAGCAGAGGGACTGTAGGGTAAGAGTTAGTGTGCGCTTCCGGATAAAATTGTGAATTGTTGAACACAAGTACTTTAGGCATTGATCATCCATAAATTGATGGAAGCACTTGCCAAGCCCCCTTAATGGCCGCCAGCTTGGATTTCAGGTTTTATACAGGGGTCAAAAATTTAAAAATGTTTTGAATGTGTTTAAAGACACCATGATGTCTGTCTGGTTACAAGGATTCCAAAGAGGTATAAGTTATACTACCGTGACTTTAGTAAGCGAATTTGGGGTAAAAACTGTAAAAATGTATTTTTTAAAAATGTAAATTTGGTTTGTACAGGGGTTCATTTTGGTATGCAAATTCAACGATAACATGGACCCCAATTTCAATTATTTTGAACCTGATATAATCTTTTGCGAGCCCTAGCTCACTTAAAGCGGCACTGGGAAATTTTCACCAAAATATTGAATTGTCAATGTGCTCTCAAATGATAGTTTCTAGGCCATTGGACGCACAGAGATATATTTTAAACATAAAAAATAACTATACCCCAAAACAGACATTGATATGAGTATAAAGACATCCAGGTTCATTTGTAGGCCAAATTTAAGTTTTCCATAACTTAATCAAACAAGTGTATCTTACATGACACATATTTTGAGTCTTACCATCGATATTAAACCACAAAGGTTATAGACCGGTCAAACGGTGTGCATAGCGTGAGAAACTTGCATACGGAGTGCTTTGTTCCTTGTGTTTAAAACGCCATTTGATCATCTGCTGAATTTGCATGCCGGGCGATCGTTAAATACAAAATCGTTCGGTGTACCCTAAGGAATCTGATTTGTCTTAATCTTCGGATGAGGGCTTGTTACACCATGCAAAAAATATCGTTTGAAAAAAAATCTTGGGCGCATATTTTCAAATGTGCCAGTTGTCTCTTTAAGCTACCCTACAGAATGGCCAGCATACATTTTTGTGATGTCATAGTATGAGGTATCCCTGGTCTAAATGCCTCTTTGCCCCCCCCCCCCCCCCCGGGTGGTACCGACCAACATTCCGGCTCATCCACTAATATGTACGTGGAATAGAATGTTGCAAAGGATCGACCCGTTACTCGTAGCTACCCAAAGCAAAGCAATGTTTAAATATACGATCAAGAAACTGCATGTAACAAATTACTGGTGAGCTTAGAATAGCCTGAAACTGCCAGATTTTCCGATACGAGCGCACCTATTAGCTTGGCTTTGGAAGCTGTTACGGAGGTCCGGTGGTAATGTGCGTATATCCATAATCCTGTTTCTGAGAGATTGTTTGTTGTGTTACTTTCTGTTTGCGAGCACCGAAGGACCCGACAAAAAACGGGTTCAATTTTCTCGCTAGGTTATATAGGTTCAGACCAATTACGATACATATTCAAAAAAAACCGAGTAACGGACCTTTCTAATGCAAAAAATCTCCATAGAAAACTCCTTCGTTTTCCCGAGATATTTGAGATTTGTTCATTTGCAGCATTCGCTTTGACGGAATGATAACGTTAATCTGTCGTGCAGTCTAATTTAGATAATGTCTTTTTCTCAGTTGTGACACACAGACTACACACTTCCGGACCGTTGTAGGAAGCTGTAGCCAAATTGGGGATTTCTACGTTACAACACGATATGTTACATGCGGATGTTCCAAAAATTGTGAAATTACGAGGAGTTGCTCGAATACCCGATGACCTAAAAATTAATTTCTTTCGGCCGAGATTTAATCAAGAAGAGGTTCTCCATCTTTCCTGCAATTTAAGGAATATATTTCAAAACACTCTATAATGGTATCCGTACGCACTGATCTTACACACGGGATAGCTGTTAACGCGTTTGAATAGCGAGCCGGTGAAGAGGACCGGAAGAGTTGCACAGCGTTCCTTTTGCTCTACCCAAAACATTCACTCGGTTCAGACTTGTAGTATGAGTACTGTTCTGAGTACGAGTGATGAGTACGAGACTTGACCCCGCGTATGAGTACGATATGAGGTATTTGGTCTGCGTACGGTACGAGGTATGAGTACAGCAAAAATTTTAAAACCCGAGTACGAGTATGAGTACAAGTACGGGTGACTGAGTACGAGTATGAGATACGAGTACTGTGCCTGAGTATGAGACGAGTATTTCTGCCTGAGTACGGTATGAGAAGAGTAACTTGCAAATACAGCCTCGTAATATTGTGCTTATGAGATGACAATGATGAAAAATGATCAGGTAATAACAATGATTGATGGTGTACGCCGCCACCAAGACCTTGGAATGATGTAACTTAACCTGTTTAATGGAATATGCTGGTTTTGGCAGTGGCCTCAAGGATCAGGATGAATAAACTGTCCAAAGGCACGGTCATCTTACTCACTAAAGAATGGCATTACTGTGTAATACATGTAGTACCCCATAACTCGGATAAAATGTGTACCTGTACCCAGGTTTCTCGTACACAAACTCAGATTCCTACCATGATTGGTCAAAATGCTGGACCCATACCCATAGTCGCATAAACATACCTATATTCGTAGCCATCATTGCAAGGGCTTGTATCCATCATGCAGCCATGGTCTCATACCCTATACCTGCAACAATTATCTGCATTGGGCACATAAACCCCAGTTATATAAGATCCCACCCACCTTTGAAATGCAAAATGCTTTGAGTCTTTTGACCAAAACAATTTGAATTGAGATAATATCACATGCTAGATCTGGACCATGAATGTAATTTATATATATATACATTTCTCTAAGGTTCTCTTTCAGATTTGGGAAATTGTGTGATCAAATTGTGATGACTTTTGGCCCATGACTTTTCTTTTCTTTCATACTTGAAACATGTATTCCAACATAGCCACAGTAATTTCAGAACAATCAAATCCTTTTTATGCTTCATGTCTTTTGATAGGGAATAGCATGGTCAAACCTCAAATCAGGTGTTCAATTTCTGTTCAAAAGCAAGTGCCTTTATCAACTTTGGACCTACTACCATCTCCACAGTAGGTTTAAGCTACACCTTCCATGGAAAAAGAAAAGCAACCTGGGTTGGTAAAATGGGTTTTGCTTCATAAATTGTCATGGAATGGCAGTCATGTAGTAGACATGTAGTTCACCTTTGAACTTGTCATTATTTGAAATATTTGGATTTTTTTTTTTTTTTTTAAATTTTAAATATTGAATTTACTTAAACATTTAAAGTAATTTTACAAAACAATTTGGGGTCAAAGATCAAACTTTAATTTTGTTAAATATCACTCCAACTGCATATTTATTGTTATTTCCCTTTCCAACAATAATGCATGCCTCACTTATTTTTGTAGTGTGAGTACTTTTCCTGGAGTTACGGAAAGTATGAGACTATTACTTGAACCGCTGATAGGAGTACAGTATGAGATTTGGTCCTGAGTCGAGTACGATTAATGAGTACAGCAAAAGTTTAAATCCCGAGTACGACCCGTATGATATGGGAGGCGAGTACTTATGCCTGAGTACGAGTATGATTACGAGTACCCAAGCCTGAGTACGAGTATGAGTACGAGACACAATTGTACTCGTACTCGAGATGAGTACGATATTCGTACTCGAGGTAACTACAGTCGCACTCGGTTGCACGGTTTCTATGGGATGAGTAATACATGTGTTCCTTTATAAAGTACTTCCTGGTCAATATCTGAAAAATTCAAGGTTTGCAATTTATATGGAGTATTTGCCCATTTTGCCTGAAATTAACTGTGATAGATTTGGATTCTTTACTACATTAAGTACATCCTGTGTAAATTTTACGAAATTTCATTTGCAAGCAAATATGATTTTTCTTCAAAATCTATTTTTTTCTTTTTAGAATGTTTCGTTTTTTTTGTGTGTGTGTGATGTGCTGTAGAGTGTGAGATTCCATTTTCCATTTCAAATTGACCGAATGAAGATATCTTTTTAATATTCACGAATATAGGCAGTCAATATTTGTTTTATTCATGATATCGCTGGTTTTTATTTTCAAGGCCATGTAATAGTAAACTATCCACATGCTCAAATCACTACAATCATGATATAGAAGGGTGCTATCACGTACAAGTCATGACCTCTGTAGGCCTAATAAGGCAAGATTCCCGCCCTGGATTTGCCTGATTTTTGCAGAGATCATAGCTCTTGCATGTACCTCTTAATATCATTTTCAAATTTGTGGTCGTCCCATTACTTTAAATTTTTGGTTCTAACAATAAAAGAGCCAAGTTGCCTGGTCAACACCCTTGTCCGCCTGCCCTAAATAGAAACACATGTCAAGATCACTTTCATCCACTGTTGTCTGTTGTTCATGTCTGTTTATTTTTGTCAAATTTTTTTCCAAAAAAAAGGTCACAATCCCTGGATATCCTCATACTTTGATGGAACAAACTAACAAAGGTGCAACCATAGAATACCTCATTTGTTTAAGAAGGTTAAAAGTGCCTCATACCAGTCCAGATGTCTTTGTAAGTCACGTTGTAAAATAAGTCTGAAAATGTAACATTGATGACCTCTTTTGGCAAATAGCCTATTCACATTACAACCAACTCCATTTATGTTGACAAGCACACTCTCATTTGTTTCTGAGGTCAAGGTCACTACTCAAGTGAAAGGTCCTGTTAAAAACTATCATTGAACCACAACAAAAGGCAACTCTAAATCCACCCCATCAGCTGTTTCTTTCTGCAAACTTTTTTGCAACATATCCTCAGAACAATCCCACTCCCTAAAATGCTGATATAAACCATTTCCATTCTTATAAGTGCAACAAAAGATTAACAAAAAAAAACAAATATTTCCTTAGTATAATTTCATATGTTTAACCACACTTTAAACAATTTTACCTTGTAGTGGCTTACAAAAATAGTGCTTTCCTAATTTCCATTATTTCCCTATAATAACCTATTTTTATGCTCCTATACGAATTGCAACTTTCACCAACAACTAAACTGGTCATACTATATTCTTGTATTTCATATACCATTTTTATACTTGATTTAAAACAATTTAAACACTTTTGGACTAAACAAGTTGGCCATAAACTTCATTCACGCATTCAATCTGATATTGTTTTCTAAAACTAACCGTTTCTTTTTTACATAAGTATTTCCCAACCACATAGACACCCAAACAATACTCACTCCTTGGGGCGCCCCTTTTTCACTTTTTAAGAATTTTTTTTTACTCTGTCCATTGTTATTGTGGGCACGCATTGAACGATTTTCGATGTTTTGTCCTTGCGAGTTCTTTCCTCGTTCGCGAAAACAGAAATCTTGAGATTCTACTGTGGTGTTTCATTACCTTTTGACCATATGATTATATTTTTTTTCGAAAGAAAATGGTCCAGGGACACATTCATGAAAGAAAAGCCCATGGCAAGGGCTGACCTAATTTGTGCATACCTAAATCCACCAGTTATTGTCTTTCAAAAACCCTATTTCTATTTATTTACCAAGAAAGCCAATTGTATTCAGCGACCTACAGATTTAAAAATCATGACCGAGTGAGTATGATGTTGCCCTTAATGTTAGGAAATACGAAGCTATCAATACGGTGAGGTAATAACACCTGAGATAGCTTGAATCTTTTCACCAGTGGTGTGCAGTAAAATGGACCCTGCATCCCTGGTGAGAAAAAGATTCGAAATGTTTTAGGTTGATTGTTGAATATAATTAGCTCTATTGTTCGCTTCAGTTTACGTGTACATATTGGTCGCTGACATTCTGGAAGTAAATTGAGTTGACGTTTTATTCATTTTTCTAAATAATGTGCATTTTTTTCATTTTGGGGATACAGCTTTTCATGGTTTACATAATATTTTTAAATTTTAGTGAAGGAATTTAGTTATCCCCAGTGTTGTAGCACGGAAAGATGGTTAAATCGCAAACGTATCATGGCCTATTAGCTGACTTGCAATTGTCATGTGTGTGTGTGGAAGTCAACCGCTTCAGTCTCTGAGGCTAGCGGCTAGCCATATGTTGCTGGGGCGGCCGCTGGGGCATTTTTCGCTACTATAGCCCCTGTTGTATAGGTGATTAGGCACGTCAGACTTCTGCAGGTGATGTAATGCGGGGCATTATTCATTCATTCTATTTAGGGCCTACCCTAGTATTGATTGGGTTGAGAGCCTGCTTGTTTTTTTGGCTTCCTTTGTTCTGTATGTCAACAAAATAATAATTATGTAAAGAAAATACGGGCAAGGTAATTTTAGCAATATGGAAGTGTAATTTGTGGTTCAGTGTGAAATTTCAATTTCGCACACATTGATCGAGTTGCAGTGCAATGGCATGGCAGTGTGTGTTTATAAAGCCCTGTCACTATAGGCCTAAATAGCTACGTTTCTAATACGTGGGCCACTGGCACTGACATTGCCAACAACCATGACAACTTGGGCAGTAACCAGAATTTTATTCAAACAGTAACTTTTTTTTAATTTGAGTACCATTTTGTGTATTCAACAGACTGTACGCCTGGGGCTGCGGGGTTGTTTGCAGGCTTGCAAGCACTTACAACGCATGCGCAAAAGCCAGAATGGATGTGTTGCACACCATTTACGCTCCCATAGCATCTGTACTGCTCGGACACGGCGCCGCCGATTCCGTATCCGTATCGCTAATTGGCCGGCTATTCTTAGACATGCGCTACGTCTTGGACTCCAGCAGCCAACGCTGTGTTAAAGGCTCGTCAAGGAATGAAAAAAAAACGTGTTTCGCGAACGGTACCCTGGATATCGCGAAATCGACGAATCAGGTAGTCGATCTGATTGTTATAACGGGTTCCTCACAAAAAATACCCCTTAGCTCACTAGGTTTTTGTAAGCCTGACGAGTGGCATGACTTGACAGCACCAATCGAGAATTGAGCCATCGTGGATAGGTAAGAAAAATGCTTATATGGATCGTATTTTCACGTTGTTTTCGTCTTTTTTAAAAATACAACCATATTAAAACTAGTCACCTCCTAGACGATTGTTATGAATATTTGGTGCGTAAATCGTTACGATAGGTCCAGTTTTTTTCGCAATCTCTGTGTCCACTGTACAAAAATCCAAACCACGCTATCTGAAGCATGCATGTTTAACCCCGAAATAAGAAATGATAGCGTGTTTTGATTTACTCTTACGACCGAACGGTCCACACTAAAGCGACAATCGCGTTTTCAAAGGTACAGAAGAAATATATAGAGACGAGATTTGGTCCAAATTTGAAGCGAATATTGGTCACGACAAGTATTTCTTTTTAATTTTTGTGAATACGTAAATTATTTGTTTGCCATGAGATAGCCAATTCGCTGTGCACTGTGTGACGATGTGGAGTTTCCCACGCTTCAGCCGGTTATGAATGTTGTTGATAACTCCTAATCGCAGTAAGAATTGGGCCAAGGTCGCGTGGGCTCAATTACTTTTCTTCTACCGTGATTCACAATGGCGGGCGCTTTGTGCCAAACGACACATTAACGACGTGCCGCCGGCGATCAATGTCATTTTGAACAGACATTAACATGTTAAACTTGTTTTTAGATAACATAAATTATGCCATTGCATTTCTTCTGTGTCCTTGTATTAAAAAAAAAAAAAAAAAAAAAAAACATCGACGAACCGACCGCTCGATTTTCAGGCAATATTCCAAACAAACATCTTTTTTTTTTAGCATAATAAATGGGCGGCTAACCCCACGGCCCAGCTTTGTACTTCTGATATCGATGAAGTCCACAAATCGCAAAGGCTCGAGCTCTTTTTATCCCCATAAGCACCCATACGTTGAAAGGCTTCATCTTCGTTGGCTCCAAGGAGTTGCTGCCAGCAAAACCGTTTTTAACCGGCCTTCTGAAACAATTGAAATTGCACATAGACTCATAAATACTTCTACCAGATAACATCTTTTTATCATTCATCTTTTTCTCCCTTTCTTTTTTCATTCCTTCCTTCTCTTTTACTTGACCGGCCCAAAGTGGCCAATTGCAAGCGGCCCATGTGGAAAAATCCACAGCAGGTCTATGGTCAGTCCGCCTATGTTATAGTACTCAAAAGAAACACTTTTCACTTTGCTTGAATTCATAAAAGTCTTATAAACAAAATATATGCCTAAACATAGAGGAACTCAATAGTTGCCAATGCTCCCCCATCGGTGCCACCTATCACTACCCATCCACTTGAAAGGTCATTTTTGGAACAAATACTAAACATCATCGCTTTCTATAGATTCCTTGATGACATCATCCTTGCATCATCAAATTATAGAGAAAATATATATGACAAGATGTTCGAATTCTGAATCAATTACAGCCAAACCTCAAATTTACTATAAAAATATCACACGTTAAACATGTGCCCTGTGCTTTGGGTTGAACCATTGCTGGGGCAACGAAGCATGTTTTATATACGCAAGGTTACATCATTTTCTTATACGGCTAACTATCACTATTGTTACTCATTATAACGATATTCTTTCTTCCCTGTTGCTATCTTGTTACTAAAACTACATGTTGTATGCACAAACTCATAATGTGTGCTTAAAAACAAATAAAATATGCAGATCTGCTTAGCAATTAACTTAGAAGATTTGGATCGTTGTGACGCATTACATGCTATTTATAATTTTGACAATTTGCACGCTATAGCTATTTCGCGTATGCTACTATTTCTTCTTGGAGGTGGGGTGGGGCGGGAGGACAAATTCCTTGAACGGTGGTTAATTTTTTCGATATCCCGCTGCCACTGCATCTCAAAATTATTATGAATCATTGCAATCTGAAGTAATCCGACATAAATCAGCCTTTTGTTACAGCAAGTAAAAGGAAACAATATAAAAATCTTAAATGCGTTATAATATTAATTAGGATTTCAATTAGACCCTCCTCCCACCGTGTAACATGTAAAATAGTCTATTAAAACGTCTATTATTTGGACTATTGCTTATGGGTAAATAAACAACACCTTACAAGACACAATACTAAAAAGAAAAATCCATTCGCCAGACGTAAAGCAGATAAATCTCGAATAATTCAAAATTTTGTGAAGAATAATCACCCTATTTTGTAGAGATCATTTCGATATAATTTGTCCTAATTTAGCTATTTCGCGTATTTTTTTTTTTTTTTTTTTTTTCTTGAACCGTGGTTAATTTTGTCCATACACCCATCCTGCTGCCACTACATCTCAAAATTATTACGAATCATTACAATCTGAAGTAATCCGGCATAGACAAAACGTTTGTATCATAACCATTTGTTATGTGCAGCAAGTAAAAGGAAACAATATGAAAAGCTTAAATGCGTTATAATATTAATAAGGATTTCAATTAGACCCTCCTCCCACCGTGTGACATGTAAAATATATAGTCTATTAACACGTATATTATTGGGACTATTGCTTATGGATAAATAAACAACACATTACAAGACACAATATTAAAAGAAAAATCCGGCATAGACAAAACTGTGACGTTTATATCATAACCATTTGTTATGTGCAGCAAGTAAAAGGAAACAATATGAAAATCTTAAATGCGTTATAATATTAATTAGGATTTCAATTAGACCCTCCTCCCACCGTGTAACATGTAAAATATATAGTCTATTAAAACGTATATTATTGGGACTATTGCTTATGGATAAATAAACAACACATTACAAGACACAATATTAAAAGAAAAATCCAGTCGCCAGACGTAAAGCAGATGAATCTCGAATAATTCAAAATTTTGTGAAGAATACGCACCCTATTTTGTAGAGATCTTTTCGATACTTGGCCTAATTTCTTCTGCCTATTTTTTAAAATTTTATTTTGCATTCTTTTTCGCCAAGATAGACTCTAATCATCATTATTCTTATATGGCAAAGTCTTAATCGCTTATGATATACATATAGCTCCGATTATCTGTTATATGATATCCCTACCCCTACTTTTTCATTTAGCATTTTTAATATCAATCAATCAATATCAATCAATTTATTTCCATCTCCAAATCAATATATACATGTAAGTAGGTACGAAATCAATTTATTTTTTATTTCCATCTCCAAATCAATATATACATGTAAGTATAGGTACGAAATCTATTACAAAAGAAAAATAAGGATGTGGAGATGTGGATACCACATAAACGCAGAGCGTGATTAGTTGTGGTAACCAATAAAAAAGGTTACAAGAAAAAAACAAGATCAGAACATAATACACATATACATAGCCATCCCAGAACGTGAAACCCCTCCCTGAAACCCAATCACTATCCTAACCCATCCATTCCCCTACCCAAATAAAGACACACAAACAGGGTTACATTAACAGCATACTATATAATTCATATACGCAATAGACAAAATGCCATATAGGAGAAACAAATGGACAAATCGGTTGAGAAAACAAGTGATTTGTAAAAAGCCTGCTGATGTAAAATGGGAAAATTAGAAGGGAAGTATTTAATGATAATGATTAATAATATGAGCTTTCAGTACAGTTTTGGACTTGAATGTAGAAGAACATATTTTAAAGGAAGGGTTTAGTGTGTTCTAGATTAGGGCACCTTGTGATTTAATAGGGTTTCTGGCAAGTAGAGTATTTGTAGGCTTTACATAGAGGTCATTAGAATGTCGAGTATCATGTGAATGTATGTCTTTTTTCACAATGAAGTAATTGTCAGAAACATCATTGGGTAACAAACCGTGACAATATATAAACATAAAGATTAATAGATGATATTTGTAAATATCGTGAATTTTAAGGGTGTCAAGGGTAATAAAAAGAGGGTCGGTATGAGCTAACCATAGGGAGTTGGTACAGGTTCTAATAACACGTTTTTGCATAAGAAAATCGTATCTAGGTGAGTGTTATTTTTGTCTGCCCATATTATGGCACAATAGCTGATATAAGGAAGAACAAATGTATTATAAAGGGTACGGAGTGAGTTTTGTGGGATATAAGGGCGGATTTTACGAATGATACCATTGTATTTAGTGATTATTTTACAGACATGGGTAGTATGGGAGTTCCAACTAAGGTCATCATCAATTAATATGCCTAAAAACTTAGTAGTGTGGACGAGGTTTAATTCTTTATTATCAATTTTTTTATTTTTATTTGTTTATATATTTTTTTACTGTATTTGTTTCTGAAAATCATGTAATTATTTTTTTAATATTTAAAGAGAGTTATTTAATTTAAACCAATTAGATATTGTTGCTAATTCAGAGTTAAAGGTGCATTTCGTGATTTCATCACCTTCTGTTTTATTCAATGATCACTAGATATCCTTGAGAAAATCTTATTCTCAAAATTTGAGCTGATCCCGATCTTGCGTTTGGGTTACGAGCACTGCTGTTTCCTCCACGGACCCATAGGCTACTTTGCTGAAATTTCTTTTCCTGTTTGTCCGTTTTACGGACAAAAATACAAAATTGGGCGAATTTCCTTACGATGCTAACCGAATTTGCACGTAGATTGGGCACACGCTGGATAACAAGGCTAGCGGTTCAGGATGATATCAAGGTCTCAAACATTTTTTCTGTAAGTCTGGGGGGGGGGTGACGATGCTGTGGATCACGGATTCCCCTTTAATTGTATATCAAGACCTAATGCCTTTTCCTGGGGAAAGAGTATGTTGGTATCATTCGTAAAATATTAATTGATACTTTGGTGAGTTATACTTTTAATATACCACACACACACAAAATATATTCGAAATCTCTGAGTCAGTCTTTAACTTGCCGCAAGTGTCACTATTTTCTGAAAACCCTTTTTTTGGGGGGGGGGGGTAAAAAAGAGTGTTGTATTATGCACTTAAGTGTTTTTAGCTTTTTAAAAGGAACAACTTTATGACAGAGCCATATTATTCCTCTCTTCAAAGCAAATTTCTAAACATCAGCTATAAGTGAAGTTTATGCAGCGAAATGTTCTCTAATTTTAGGGGGACCTGGTTGACCCCTTAGTATGAAGTTGGCATATTTCCACTTATGAGTGGGAAGGAGATCACTCGACTAAAAGGCACCCTGGTGCCAATATCTTGCCACTAAACACGCTGTCAACCAAAAGTCCAAAATTTCAACTGTCTGTAATGTTTAGCTATGTTTAATATAAGCCAAGCCTTCTAAGCCATGCTTTTGATATAATTTCTCTGTCTCCCAAAAAGTCCTAGTCCGTTCTGCCTTGGTATACACTGTAATTACAGGGATTTACAATAAATCCCAATGATTGTGATAGGGACCATCCATTTTAGATTAAAAATTAAATCTTATTAAAAAAACAACTTTTCATATATTTATAGATAAGATTTAATTTTAAATCTAAAAATGGATTGTCCCTAATCACAATCCTTTGGGATTTATTTTAATTCCCTGGAATTTAGAGTGTATCTTCTGTTAACAGAGCTATTTCTAACTAGAACCATGGGACGTGGACGCAATAACCAACTGCACTGTTAAAAATTTCCGTAAATTAAGAAAAACAGATTTTCCGTATTTACGGAAAATCTGTTTTAGAACATAAAATAAAAAACAAAAAACATAAAAATAGCTAAAATGTTAATTTACTGAAATATTTTAAAAATTTCTGCAGCAATATTTCCGGACTTTTTTTTTGTTCCGTAATTTTAAATTCGGAAAAATTCCTTTTTAAATACATATTTTTTTCATAATAAGAGACAAAGTTCTGTTAAATTACTGTCAAAGTTCCGTTAATTGACAAAATTTTCTGTAAATTTACCCTAAAATACTGGGAAATACCTGTGCTGCCAAAGAAATTTCGCGTAAATTTAACGGACATTTTTTTAACAGTGTGTATAACAAATTCTGTATTCCCCATCTGGGGGCTAGCAAAACCAAGTTAAAATTCATATAAATTTTTACGGGATCACATAACTGTCCTGTTCCCGGCACTAAAAAAACTGGCACATTTTCTTAAAATATATAAAATGTCACCATCAATTTCTTTTTTCCCAATATCAGAGACCATGGATACGTATAGACTTCAGCAAACCATGAGCTAAAGAATTACAAATGGCCGGGTTTGTAGGGCCATTGTTATAGCGAGGTGTTACCACCTCCAAGATTCGGGTTTAGTGACAAATACCTGTCCTCTCTCACAATACTAACCATGTACCTTATATATGGTCTTGACACTAATTTTCTTCTGAAAACGCGGGTAAATTGAATAGAAAATGGAATTAAGCAAAAAGCTTACACGATTTTGGTTTGCACAAAGTTGTTAGTCAAAGCTTGCCCACAACATTCTCTTATTATGTTTGTTCATGTTTCTCTTTTCCTTTCGAATAAATGATGAACACATGGCCAAGTTCTTGAACACGGCACTATAGAAAGCTCAATAGTTTATTTATTTGTGAATGAAGGTTAAGTATTTTGTCCTGAAAGTACGCAGTCTAAATTGGAGAGCGTAACAGGTGAAATCTCTTCAGCTGCGCGAGAAAAAAAAAAAAAAAAAAAAAAAAAAAAGAAAAAACCTAAAAAATTAAAAAAAAAAAAAAATAGAAAAATTAAAAAAAAAAAAAAAAAAAAAACATATACAATGGTCCTGCACTCCCTCCCAGATGAAAGGGAATTTGAAGTGTTTCTCTACACCGCCTACCGGGCCGGATTGAATATCTTTTAACTCCATTGTTTGCTGAAGTCTCCTGGTGTAATCCATTAGTCACTGATATGGGGGAAAATAAAAAAAGTCAAAAAAACAAAAATATTATATATTTTTAAGAAAAAGTGGCCAGTTTTAATGTGCGGGGAACAGACCGTTTATGTGATCGTAATATTTATTAGAAATTTACACTTTGGTTTCCCTTAGCCCCCAGATGGGGACTATAAAACAACCGGCATAGAAGGACATGTCCCATCGACTAAACCCACATGTCTAGTCGCAATATCCAGGCATGTATGTAACTCCAATCGTGCTAATGTTCATAAAAATAGGGAAAATAATTCCAGATCCTATGAAACCTGTTAGGACTTGGCCTTTCAATTCACCGTTCGTCACACCCAGAGTTTTTGTAGCACAACGCCCTCCATGTGGAAATCCATATCAAGCTATATCATCGACGCTACATAGGCCGATCGACAGCTGACATATGAACGATATCATCATAAAGTTGGACCATGATTGTGATTTCAATGGGGGAATTGAGGATTGAATGGAGTTGTAGCATGTCGATTCTTACCATTAAACCAGCGATTATGATTTTTAAAAAGGAGTCCTCGATGTGTATGGGGTTTACTACGAGCGCGGACCCCGGTGTCAGCACCCAAAATTGACCGTCCTTCTCATGCGCAATTTCAATATCGACACGCGTTTTGATTTTTCTTTAATGTGGGACTGTCACAGTTGCCTGTTTTACAATGTTGTTGTTGTGGAATTCTTTACAAACTGTTTCTGTCTGGTAAGTGACATAGTTAGAGGGGATCAGAATAGCACATTGGCCTTATTTAAGGAATTCGTTACCTCCTACTACAGAAAAGGTTTGACAACCTTTGGTAGTTTAGTATGGACCCTCTACATCAATGCTAGTAGGGCAGTACTCTCAATGTGTGGTTCAAACTATTGTTCAATATGGATGGGCCACTTGTTAAGTTTTAGCACAGGGGTCAAACTTTTAAATGCCCATCTGTTGGAAATGTATGCCAGAACTGTCCATCTAATCATAAGGTTCCAAAAATGTACAGTTTGTACCACCTACGACGCATTGGTTTTGATTTATAAGTAAAAATGCATGGCGGCTAGGGCCGCCCAGGTAACCCTATACTTTACCACCGTGTAAATCTCATTAAGCCCAACTACTTTGAAGTTTCCATTGCAATCTCTCAGTCCCAAAATATAGATTAAAACTTTTGCTTCAGAAGTGGGACCTCGACCAAGGACAGCTTGATTACAAGACGACGCCAACTATATACGCACACCAGGAAAGGCGAGCTGGCCTCAAATGACGTTTTTTAAATACTTAAATAAACACTTAACGGGAATAAAGCGCACTCATACCATAACTTCTTGAGTGACGAGGTTACACCTGGTCGGCCCCTAGTCGCTTCTCTTCTGTAAAATGGCTAAATGGTAAAAAGGTCAATCTCAATGTGTACAGGGATCAACATTATAACGTTTAATTAATCTGAATAGTGTTTTTAAATACTTCAAGTTATTGCTGGGGAAAAGGTAAGAGGAGCCTTAAAAGGTATAGTTTTGTATATGTAAAATGCTTACTTACGGAGATAGGGTCAAAGAAGTCAAAACCATTGGGTATGTTTGACCTATGACCTATTTTGTCCCATAACATAACTATGCATTGCAGAATGGTACAAACTATTCCTTATTTGGACGCATTAAGCTAGATGAACAACTTCTCATCATTTTAACAAATTGGAGCAACTTCTGAGTTTGACCCCCTGTAACAAATAGAAATTGACCTTTTATACATTTTAGCCTTTTTCCCTATAACTCCAAACCATGGTCATAGATGGTACAAACTATACATTTTTTGGAATCCTTATAACAACGGACATATGGCATACATTTCAACATGATTGGAGCATTTTAAAGTTTACCCCTGTGTAAACCTTAAATTGGCCCCTATTGAAAAAGTGACACCACAATTTGGGAGAGTACTACCTACTTATGCGTATAGAGAGCCCATACTAACTACCAAAGGTGGTCAAACACTTTTCTGTAAGTGAGGGGTAAACGAGTAATGTTTGACCTGGGTTCCTAGCTCCTACACTAAGTAGAATCTTAAGTTTCTTTCACAATAGCTACACTGTAATTGGAGCTAAACCGTATCTTTTGCAAAGATAATTACGTAAGCCCGTTTTTGGCATGAAGCGTCTAGTAGCTTATCTTAGTTAGAACACAAGTCAACGTGTAACCAACAAATATGCTCATACACAAAGTCAAACTTTGTCATGGCAAAACACTTCCCTTTCGTTTTATATATATATATAAAGAAAGGAAAGTGGAAAGAAAATTATGAATAGAGAATTTTCCCAGAAAATTAAGTAATGGGGACGATACAGAAGTTCCCCCCACCATGTGAAAATACTTAAAAATTTTCTGTCTTTCACAATCGACAACGAATTTTATTCTTTACAATGGGCCTACAATTAATACTACCAAAAAAAAAACAAAAACAACTACACAACGGCCATCTCTTGGGGCGTTCGATTTATTGAATCTAATAATTTCTTTACTATTTGGTGCATAAATGAGAGTAAATAGGTAGTATTTATGCTTAAGACAAGACGCTTAACATCCACTGCCACCAAATATTAGTTATGAGGCGCAACATCTCGTTAAAATCTCGTTATATGCCTGCACAATGAATCCTTTAATATCTAGAACAAAAGTGCCCAGAGAGAATAGGGAGTTGTTGCACGTACGGTTTTTGTTGATGAGGCGATAATATCTCTCTAGTGTTATGTCCCGAAAGGATAGATGATATCTATCGCTCCTCAACCAACCCAGACCGTGATAGCTCAGTTTGGTTAGAGCGCCGTGCTAATAAATAGGGGGTTGCCGGTTCGAATCCGGCAGTGACATGGGTTTGTTTTCGACACATGATCTCTTTTTTCACCACCCACGCGGCATATCCTGAGAAACCCGTTTTCTTTCACCCGAACATCGCATCAATTCTGTTTGATAGGCCTCTACGCTTCAAAATACGCTTCAACCCAAGGAAAGGACTTCGATGACACTGATCGCATTCCCCTAGTGCTTAAGTATCTTCCGATACACGTTGGTTAGATCGCCGTGCTAGTATCGGCACAGTGCCCTGGGTTTGTTTTCAACACTTGGTGGTGCGCCTGGCTATCCCAGGAAAGATTAATAAATATTCATCTTTGTTTACCTGGAGAACTAGTACAATGTAGTTAAAAAATCTCAGATGCCTCAAATACACTAGAGTATATATTTTTTCAATCCCAGGGACAACTATTGTTGGCTGTGACGTGATGAGCTGAATACAGCCACCTATGGTAAATTAAGTAGTTTTGTTTAATATGAGATAAACATACATTTTTACTCTTAATGTTTTCAGTCAATCAAATAATCTGGTTATCGACATTATTTCGAAAGGTTTAAAGAATTTTTTATATCGTAGTAAAAGGAACTTCTAAACCGTGATGAACATTTTTTTATTTGGGCGTAACTTGCCTCACGGTAAAGCACTTCCGTATACAATAACCTGTAGCAAGCAGTGTAAATGAATAGGCTGCGAGAAAAAAAGTTTCGCAATATTCGGAGCTAATAAAATTTTTGTTTCATCTAATCTCGCTCGTAAAACAGGCATCACACTTACCTGAGAATGTCTTTTATCATAATAGATCATAAATTCAATGTTAGTAGTCTGCGATACAAATTCAGGGAAATCCGTCCATATATAATTGTATAGTTCCATAACAGTGACGACAACGCGCGCTGCAGCGGCGGCAATACTAAGCCCATGCCGCCCATTTTTAATCAATGTCACTGAATAACCCCCTTATTTCTATTTCATGATGCTCTCCCAAAAAAGCCCCTTTTAATGTTAATAGAACAAATCACTGGGTTTGAATGGTTAGAATTTGCCCGAGAATGACCCCCCCCCTTTTTTCACAAAATGTGAGAGGCTCAGTGATTGACCCCGAGAATGAACCCCCTTTTTTTCGCAATGTGAAAGGCTCAGTGATTGACCCCCAGTTTTGCATCCTCCTCACCAATGGACCCCCTTTTTTCCTTTAAGTTCCATTTCTCGGAATTCCCCCCTACTTTGAAAGTCCAATTCCCACATCCCCGTCACTTTCATCTATGAGTGCCCCCCGACCGCAGTTTGCATCCACGGGACTTCTATAATGAAACGTCTACTGGGCCAAAAGCCTCAGGTGAGTATTAAGTAATAGGGAAACGAGCATTACAAAGTGTCGATGCCCTTTGGATGAGCTGACGTACTATTTCTTTTATGTTTTCCTGACTTACCAAAGTTCTACTGGTCACCTATCATTTAGAAATAATATACAAAAATATGGTAACAGGGAAATGGTGGACACTATGTTCCCACACTGTTAAAAATGTTCTTAATTTTGTCAGCCTCTACCTTTTAAATTACGGTCAACTCCGGATATTCAACAATCTTCACGATTTATTACTGATATCTAACATGAAATTACAATTTGGAAACAGAAAAACTGTAAATAAACAGTATTAGGTAATAATATCACACATTTTAAAAAAGAGTATTTATACCCTGACCGTTACCATATTTCCCGTAATATTACGTGCTGTTGTAACTTACTGGTTTTAATGTAAGAATATGGATTATGAATTTTTTTTCTTAATTAAAAAAAAAAGCAGTTAACCGAGGAAAAATAGGTGCCCTATTTGGCTGTAATTTGGAAATAAAATAATATACTCTCTTTTATGTGTTAAATTTTCTAGGTCTATATAAATAATTTCAAAACTATATCTTATATTAAAAAGTGTCAATATCATTAATATAATTATTAATTGCCAAATATACGATTAAACTTGTACAAAATTTTACTCTATGATTAAAAATACTGCAAATTCTCCAGAATTAATACTGGCATCCATTTTGCCAACAAAATACCGTTAAAACACAACTTTTGCAGGTTTCCCAGTATAGTTTTACAACGAATTAAGTTTTGATAGTTACGCAACGTAAAAATAAGGTCTGCATTGGTGTACAGAATCATTAAATCCAACCGACCGTGAGACTGTATTCCCTTTTAGAGAGCTAGAAGGTTGAAATTGAGGAGGTGTGCTGGGTTAAAAATCATTTTCAGACATCTTCACAGATTATAGTAGGATTTTTATTCGTGTCAGTTCATTAAAAGTTTTTGGGGCGTGTCGAAGATTCCATTCGTTCTGAGAGGTTGTATACAGGGCCGTAGCCGGGGGGGGGGGGGGGGGGGGGGGGTGCGGGGGTGCGACCCCCCCCCCAAAAAGGAATAAATTCCGCTTTGTGTTTTATGCTGTTAAAGGTCCCTTTGCCATGATGAGGTCCATCTTTTCCAATTAATTTTTGGTACTTGTCCTAAATTATGTTTTTGTTAAGTGTTGTTGTGCGTGGTATATGAATGACTAAGCGTTTACATTGCATTAACCATGGCTGTCTCGTTATTACAGTTTTTTGAACGTTGTGATGATGTCATGTTCTCCTGAAATTGTTTCATTCAGCCGCCCATAACGTCACCGTACACGGACTTGCTATCGATAGATAACCCGTCATCGTCGTCATCGTCATCATCGTCGTCGTCATCGTCGACATCATCATCCGTCAAATCGTCATCATCATCATATCATCATCATCATCGTCAAGCGTCATCATCATCTTCCCGTCGTCACCGCATCGTCATCATCAGTCGTCATCGTCGACGTCATCATCGTCGACTTCTCATCGTCCGTCATCGTCGCCATCGTCCTCAAGCAGCAGCATCAGCATCATCATCAAGCATCATCATTCTCGCTGCTCAATCCTCACTTTTGTTACAAACAGAAGTTTGACAATGATTTCGTGATTGAAATATCATTTGAGTATGTCCTTTTCTGTCAAAAATATCCATAGATGAATCGAGTGACCACGAGCCTTTGTTTGTAAGGGGCGACCAAACACCAACCGCCAAAGGAAGTATAGAAGCGCACAACTTGCGACATACCACTGATTACAAAGATACATCTATCCAAATGGTAGGATATAAAGCAAAATGGCACTTTTTTGAAGAGCGCCCCAATTTTCAAAATTTGATATTTTGGCACAATTACGTTGGTGATTGTCTAGGAAACTATACCTGCGACGAGAATGCTAAAAAATGCGTTTTATCCTAAATACCAGTGATTTTTGTAATTAGAATTTGATCCCAGATTGGACTTCCGGCAGAGGCTCTGGAAATGCCGACGTTTATGTCCGTCCCTGCATGAATAGTGCCAACTGAGAAATAACTCGAACTTGATGTGCCTTGAACCACTAAAACAACTAATGGATGAGCGTAGACGGCTATATCACATTGGAAGGCCGTTTCACAGGTATGGTTTAACTAGCCAGTTCCCAATGCAACCGTGAAAAAAATCTCAAATTTTTTTGAAAATTGGGGGCGCTCTTCAAAAAATGGGCTAATATTGATTTAACCAATCCAAAATGACTACATTATGTAAGGGAAAAATCAGTTTGTTGTTTCCAGTATAGGTAGTCGAAAAACCTAAAAGCGAAATGCCCTTTTTTTATTTTTTTGAAAAGGCTTTCCCAGAAATGGCTCATCGGCCAAATGGCAAATCAAACCGCAGTTGCAAATTAGATTTGAGAGTCAAATTATATGAGTTATAAAAGTAAATTAACCATTTGGGATCACGCACGTACATATATTTCTGAGGTATTTTTGTCTTAAAATACAAATTTCTCAGTTCATAAAATCAAAATGAAATTTCTAGTAAAAATGTCTCTCAAAATCCAAATGCGCCGGCTTCCTAGACCGTATTCAATATCCAGCTCCTGTTGTGGACAAGATAGACGCATTCCAGTACTTACAATACATTCACCTGTCAATGATCCTTGTGCAATCGCTAAACGTGGATCGGTTGACAGCTTATAGTAGGATTTGTATTCCTGTCATTCATTAAAAGTTTTTTGGGCTGTCGAAGATTCCATTCGTTCTGAGAGGTTTGTCTCACTTTACACAATCAGTACAATAGAAATTCGATGTCACGACAGCGGATAAATAAGGCATAATTAAAAAAATGTTCCCTTTTCTCACGAAGAAAATATTACAAAGCAATGCCACTGAATAAATTCCAAACACAAAACTTGAACAAACTCTGAATCATTCAACATAAGAAAATGATACGATAAGTAATTAATTACTACTCACCAAAGTCCTTTTACGGTCAAAAGGAAATTAGAAATCAACACGTTTACATTATTCATCTTGTTCCAGAAATACATTTGACAGCTTGGTCAATCATTTATCTAAGTATTTAGTTTTGGTCACTCACACAAACTACAATATTTACGTGGCCTAATCATCCTCTTCACCCAGCCTCGCTGTCCCATGACACTTAATCCGTTCTTTTTTTTTGATTGACACCAAACAAATGAATCGATGAAGTGTCTCAAACTTTACGACAATCTATTCAATTGATTCTGGTGTGAACCCTTTACTAAGTCCCGATACAAAAAGTTCATGTAAATGGGTTAAAGCATCCTATTCTGTTGAACAAAGTTGTGCAGTTCAGCTGTTGTTTTTTTTTTTTTTTATCTCAACACATCCCCCATCCCCTCCAAATAACATTCGTACCATCGCAATATGCTTTACTGACAGGAAAAAACATCAGACGATAATGTATTGTAGTCCTGAATGTATGCATCTTGTCCACCACATGTCTGGTGGCTGACGTCATATTGTAATACGGTCTATATAGACACAAACTTTTTTAGCCTATTAATACAGACTGTCTCAATAAATATAAATCAAACTAAGGGGTATTCTTTCTTGAATATTTCCACGTTTTTGGCTGAAATCACTTTATTGTGTCAACAACATCTAAGTACTTCATGTTTATTTTTTTATCGCGGTATTGCTGTTATAGGGCATATTGTACAATTATTAGATTTTGGCCCTTCCATTTTGAATTTGAAGTAGGACTTCAATGTTACACTTGCCATTCACTTGTTCAATTGGGTCCTATCGTATAATTTTAGACGCCATATTGCATAATATGTGTTCGAATAGATTAATTATAATCTATGACAATTACAGCCATCTTGGATTTTGTCAAAACGCCCAAGGGTGACAAGGTGGCAACACCCATCCCTGCATATTCTAATTTCTACATACACCCTTTCTATCACGTTCAGCAAAAAAAAATGTGGTTATACCTCAACTTTACTTGGCCATATCTCTCACTCTACTCTCCGACTAAAAGTTATTAGGGCAAAGCTTGCCAAACACTTTTGTTGTATAACTTTTGCTCGCCTTTCTTCCTGTTCGGCGGCTAATGATGAAATATAACGGTCAAAGTTAATTGAACACCATTATAAAAGATTTATTTAATTAACGATATTATTTATTAAAGATTCATTTATGGTGAACGAGGACAGGTATATTGTGCTTTAACGCCATGAACAAATTACTTAACCTGATAGGAGGCCTGGTGATATAAACACCTGAAATATTTCAACTGGGCCGCCCCGCATATAACAATGGACATGCCTCCCAATTGTAAAATGAATCTGAATGTTTTTTTCTCTTTCCTCCTCCATATATACCGGACCGTTGTGAATACGTTAGCTCATGTTTTCTGAAGTCTATGTGTAGCTTAAGTGTATTTATTGGTCACTGATATTGGTAAAAGAAATTGAGGTTGCAATTTTATCATTTTAAAAAATTTTGCGACTTTTATTCGGTGAACAAGACGGTTATGTGGTATCATAATTTCTAAACACTTAAACCGATTGTCCTTCCCCTTTGATGGACTATAAATGTACGGGGTCTTGGTCTACGGCCCCTACAGTCTATTCTTATCCCAACCATTTTGTTCAATTTAAGTTCATTTAAAACATGCCTCCTTCCGACGGCCATCTTGGACGATTGAAAGTTAAGGTCAATTTCAGAAGGTAAACTTATTTCGTTTTGGCCGGGATAAAGTTTCTATAAGCGATACGAAATTATGTAGTTTTTCATAAGACACGGTGGCCATTTTTGAATAAGGCATGTACATTAATGCAGCGCGGATCGGGGGGGGGGGCTAAGGGGGCGCGCGCCCCGGTAATTCTTCAATTCTTGCAAATCAGCCCAATTTTGAGCTATTTGGATCCGCCTTGCGTAATGATCAGCGTTCGCGTTGCGGATACTGTCCATACTTAATCCTGGTGCACAATCCACCAGATACTCTATTGGTACAAATTTCTTTACGCGTTGACAATAAATTGAAGCCACATTTTGGCAGTCAATGCACTACTTCACCTGTTTTTTCATTCGGCGACCATTCAACTGCTATCCATGGGTAGAGGTTAGTGAAAGGACACATTGGCATGAAAAAAATTGACAATAATGAGAAGGACCCTTACTGAATCCACTTCCACAAATTTGAAATCACAATGGATGTTACTATTCTGGAAAAAAAGTAAAAACAGTGCAAGTTACGGGCAATCCCTTCCACGGAAATTGAAGGTCCTGACATCCCGAAGTTACGTGTATTTAGCATGTTTATGACTGAATTCAAAAGCACCATTCAGACCGGGATTCAGACATGTACGTCAGGCTTTTAAGATTATGATCTGACAAGTGAAAGATCGATTAGCCGTGATTAGTAACATATATACAAGAGCAACTGTACCCAAGGGGGTTGAAAACGCATTCAAAACAGCGTCCGTGCTGGGGGGGCGTGATATTTTTGAATCTTTCAGGATAAATTATCAGTATCAAGTTGGGTGCTTGTATACACACAGAAATGTCAATTATACAAACAATCCGCAAAAATATCATTTGTTGGATGTGGGTGCTATTGGGTGGTTAAATTTGTCGTACCCATGGCCACACAACTAAAGAAATGACACATCAGTCGTCTATTTAAATAAACCACCGCCTCAATGCATACATCTTTTCACTAAAGCGCGCATTGCAATTATGAGAAAAAAGATAGTCTGAGCACAATGATCCAGGTACACTATTTATTACACCTGGCCACCTCTAACACATACATTAATTTGTATCACTACTACCGATGTGTCATATGCAAGGGCGGCACCCACAGTATGTGGAAGAAGCGGGGGGATCAAGCCATTTGCTTTCTATTGTTGGTACTCTATGTTTTCTTTGTGGTCTGCAAAACATGCGAGACGGTGAATTTCTAAAGATTACGTAACGTTTTGGCACTCTCTATCTATAAGAACCTCTTTGACTGCACGGTCTGTGAGGCCTTATGACTGCACACTTTTCAAGTTTGATACAATGCTGACAGTAATGTCATTATCCTTGGCTGTCTGTGCTGTGGCAGAGAGAGGTGAAGCTTACAAAGAAAATATTAATAGCACCCATTTTTTTTTTAATTTGTGGAAGTTCTCGCTCTCTTATACTTAATTGTCTCTCTCTCTCTCGTGGATTTTTTTTAAAACAATACAACAGATACAAGGGATTTACCAAAGACAGTTTGTCCAGAAATAGATATACCAGGAGAAGGTAAGTTATTTGTCTCTTTAATTCATACTATTCCTACTAAGGTGAGTGAACCGATCGTGGTCCAAAAGCACCTGATTAGAAATTTCTTTTTAAATCGGTCCAGCCATTTGGATAGTATAGAAGAAAAAAGTGTATTAAATTGACCTATAGGACAATGTGTGCTAATGTATGTGGTCGACCGCATTTGAAGACGTTTTTGTTCATAACATCAAAGGAGGAATTTTCTGTGCCTTAAATTTCACTGGGGTTCTTCTGATGCCAAAATCTCAACTATGATGGAGTAAAGTTGGGAGACGAGGTTGTCGATCGGGTCACCCACCTTTCCTTTAAGGAGATATACCAACTTTTTACTAACTTTGTAGTTTGTACTGTTAAATTAGGAATTAAAAATGTCGACAAAGATCTTTATAGTACATTCCGCTGACATGGGAGAAACCAATAGCTTTTACGGATAGAGCTCTGAGCTACGTATCCACTCTACGGGGTGCTCAAGGCGCGATTGCAAGTTATTAGTACGCCGCCATCAGGAAATCGTCACAATAATTTCACTTAGGTGGTAGCTGGCTAGGCGCACAACCCTATGAGCAGATTGTAATATCCTCTTAACAAAACGCGGGATGGAACATATATAAGTGGATGTTGGTCAAATGATTTATGTTTTTACGGTCATTTTGTTATATTTGCCAGGAATAAGGGAGATGTGACGTACATATGAATGGTTTTGTTTTTGTTTTGTTTTTAAACAAACGTTGCTACCTGAGCTGCTTTCAGTTGATCCTCACCTTAGGGAGGCGCTCAGTCAGGTCTCATGACTCTTGTGTGAATCCCAAGGTCCAACTTGGGCCTCCCACAGAAGATCATTTCTCCCATTCTCTTAGGCTTATGGAAGCCCTTCCTGCTCATGTAGCATCAATCAGGACTTGTCAGAGTTTCAAAAGGGAGGTTACTCTCTTAAATGGAAAGATTGGGTTGAGGGAAAAGTCCAAAATTAAGATTGAGAAATCAGTCCTTAAATATCGAAAATTCAACCAAATTCCTTTAATTTTTCAATCAAATTTTAGATTTTTTTTTTTTTTTAATTTTTGACTTTTTTCAACTTTTGTTTAAGAGAGTAAATCGCTAATCTTGGCGCCAGTTCGCAGCTTTACTAATAGATAACTGCTGTTAATGCCTAGATTAGGCTTGACATCATAAATCCACAAAATCCTACGCTGGATTTCTTGCACAACAGTAATTTGTCGTCCAAGTTTCTTTTATTATGAATGAAAATAATACCAACTGTACACTATATCTGGGTTTCCTTTTCTTTAGAGAACAACGTTAGCATTGATTTCAACGAAACCACCGTGAATGATGTTGAAGAAGCACTCTTTCCGATATCAACAATAACAAGTTAAAAACTGGTAAAAGCGGCAGATTTAGCTGTAAAAAAGCTTTACGCTTTTAAACTTTTTAACCGGCTCATCACTGAATGTCATTACATAAAAGTACATGAAAACGGAGACTACATTAAATGAAGTTAAACTAAAAACTGATGAGGTTACTCCAGAAGATTCATGTAAACAAGAGGTTGTGGAGCATTATCAGATGCTCTCGTCTTGGATAATTACATATACGCATCAGGAGGACACTGGATACCGGCAACTTGTCTACCCAGATGGAAGGTGATGACGTATTTTTTTATTTATTCTATTTGTCAATTGATGTGTTTTAGTAGAGTATATTAAAGGTGCTTGTTCTGATTTTCAATTGTAAGCGTGTTCTTTACACTCTCTCCGTGCTGTTGCAATTGTGAGTAATTTTATAACACATAATTTAGTGACATTTGAGACGGTTTGCCAAAAATTTTGCAGGTCATTTGGGAAAACATCTAAAAAAAAACACACAAAAAAAAAAAAACAAAAAAAAGACTAGGGCTTGTTTGGACTCGTTTTCAATACATTTTAGGCTGAATTTGAATCTGGGCCCATGGAAAAATAAGTAATTTTGAAATGTTTTTAACCAAAAAAAACAGCAAAATTGACCCCCCCCCCAAAAATTAATGTGTGTGGTCGAGTGCACTCGACAATTCCGCAGGAGAAGAGAGTCGTAGTACGATGTAAAGTTTGCGGCCGCCCCTTTTATGATATTCCTCTGACATGCTCACGTGAGGGTTTTGCAGAAAGGATTCATCTACTCATTTACACAAGTAACTCTTCAGAAAAGCGAAAGATCTCAAAAAATTAACGACATTTTTTCTGACTTAAAAATCAAACCAAAAGAGCGATCATTTTGGAACGTGAACAACCAGTCTCTTACACCAGTGTGAAAGTATACACGATGTGTTAGCCTTGATTTTTCTCTGGTTTTACGGAAATTTGAGGATGTTGCTTGGATGCATTTCCAAGTGCACTTTGATATTTTTAGAGACATTTTCAAAATAACGTTGGCCACTACGTCTAGATTTTATTAATTACATCATTGATTTTTACGCCTTATTTAATGAAATTAAAATTAGCGTGATGAACTACAACATACACTGTAAAAATGGTGTCTTGGCGTCGCATGTAAAATATGACTTTGCAATAGACGTGTCTTCAACAATGGAAATAAAAATAAAACCAATGAAGACACCATCTATTTCTAAGACACAGGACATGTTTTCCAGCAAGGCATGTCTCAAAAATGGCTTCAATAGAGCGTCTTAGCAAAACCAAGGTCCCTTGCATAGTAAAAAATGACTTGTGGACTTGTGTCTTGCGAAGAGATGTGATATTTGAAGTTTGAACATGTCTTGCAAAGAGACATGACTTTGTGTCTAAATGGAAGACGCGTCTCTTGAAGCCATGTCTTGCCGGAAGACGTGTCTATGTCTCTTAGATGGTGTCTTCATTGGTTTTTGTTTTCTATCGTGGAAGACACGTTTATTGCCAAGACATGTCTTACATATGACGCCAAGACACCATTTAACAGTGTATTAATTAGCTTCTGGGCACACACGAAACAAACAAGCAAACAAAGAGACATACAAGTGGAGGAACACAGGTTCATGTGTAAAATGTGATTTCGACAGAAAAAACATACAAGCAAAACGACGGTAAGAATTAAAACCAACACAGCGCATAAAACCTTATGCTGTAACCTGATAAAATTGCCCCATTTATTAACCCATTAATTTAAATCTATATTTTGTAGTTTGGATGGGACAGTCAGTCACATTTGTTATGCTTTTTTTTTCCGGACCGTCATCCAATCTTCATGAAGTTGCCTATCTTGTATACTGCTTTTTTGATTGATTGAATTGATTTCATGATTTTTATTACAGGTTGCTATCGTTATTCCTTTCAGAGATCGTTTTAGCCATCTGTCGATATTACTAAAGCATTTGATTCCATTTCTACAAAGGCAGTACCTTGAGTTTGGTATCTTCGTAGTTGAACAGGTAAGTCTATGAACGAGAAATGTTTTGTTGTACCTGTTGATGTCAACTTAAAAATTTGAAATACGTTATTTTCTTCATGGCCCCTACAGTCAGGTGAATGGAAATGAATTTTAAATGCTATTGATTGATTTTATTTGGCATTCCTATTCATACATCAACAATATAAAAATATTTACATTAATTGCACATTATCAATAACAAAATATAGATATAACTTTTAAAATTGCAAGACAAGACAAAACAGACAGAGAGACAGACAGATAGACAAACAAAATTATCTGCTGCAACGAATACTTCCATTTCAACGAAGGCGTCCATTTCTCTGCTATGAATGCTTCCATTTCATTTATTATCGGATACGGTTGCTATGGTCAAATATATATCACGTGCTTGATGTACAATGTTCTTTTCTTATTCCTTCTTAAATTTATTTGAATAGGCCAACTCAATGTTATTCAACCGTGCCATGCTGATGAACGTGGGTTTTGTAGAATCGCTTAAGCTTAATTTCACCCGCTGGGATTGTTTTATCTTTCACGACGTGGATCATATACCGTTGAATCACGCTAATTACTATGGGTGTGGTCATATGCCCCGACATTTCGTCTCTGGTTCTAGTAAATGGAATTACAAGTAAGTTCAATCTACGTAGCAAAAATCCATGAGAGCGATTTGAAAGTGCTATTAAATTGGCGAAGATCTGATCCGAAAAAAAAAAAAAAAAAACATGAATCGAGTCGAGTATAATCAACCGATCACGCAGGCGCAGGCGAAATTGTATGGATTCTTTCATAGCTTTAATATTAGATTAGATATTTCTATATTTATTTCACACCCTGACCATTCATTGTTTTTTTCCGCCATTTTGGATGTTTGACCAATTTTCCTAGATTTTGTGGATTTCGAAACCAAAGACGATATTTTTCTTCAAGTTTTGGAGTCTTAAAGTAATCTTTATTCAATTATCCTTCATATGAACATGTCAATGGTTTGTCTTCCACTTAATTTTCTTCTAATGACTATTTTGTCAGCACCTGAAAAACAGTACCCTTCACGGTCGCCATCTTGGATTTCCAGCGACATTTTCATTATTTTGCTAGTTTGTTGCATTTTGATACCATGGACGATTTTTTCTTCAATTTTTAAGCCCACAATTAATTTTATGACAATTAGCTTTGATATAATACTTAAATGCTTCTCTTCGACTTAGTTATCATTTTTTGAATAAATGGTCGAGCCGTCTATGTACACAAAACCCTATGACACACAAAAAGTTAACACCAACAACCTTACAACAAAGGAGCTAGGAGACATTTTGTAACACATCTCAAGTTAGTAGAAGTCGCTATGCCAGATATTTTGGTCCAGCTGGATTTTCGTGCCAAATGGATTGGCCAACTTTGTCAATTTTGGTGCTGAGTTAAAAAATATAGGGCACCAATTTTTTCAATCACATCTTTTAGCGCCATTTTGAATTTCAAAATGACCGCCATTTTCAGTAGGCCTATAAGTTATTTTGCCTTATATCTCGGACTTGGTCAGTAACATATTAGCAAGAATAAAACATTGTGGCAATACCATATGTTTGTGAAATATGAATATTATAACACTGTATTAGAAGCCATGTTGAATTTCAAAAGGCTGCCATTGTTCTTCACACATTGTCCTATACGGCCTTGTGAGCAAATAGACACTTAAAAATGGGATGGTTAGGGTTATACCGATGGTTAGGGAATCCATTAAAAGACTCTATTAGTATTAGCCACTTTGGTTTAGCCGCCATCTTTAAGTTAAATATGGACGGCCATTATTTGTTTTCATTTTTCCAATCTCTTTATTGCGGCGGAGCTGTTTTGGAAGGTCATACACGTGTGTTAACCCAGGAGCTAGAACTTTTGTAACACACTCAAGTACAAAAGGTTTGAGTGTTAAATATGTTGACAGACTCACAGGAACCCCTGATACGATTCTTAATTGCCGCAAGTGGTGCCTTAAGGAGAGGGGGCAAATAAGTTGTACAGGGGTCAATTGTAAATTGATCCAATCATGTTGAAAAGCACACCACATGTGTCTAACCATAAGGATTCAGAAAAGGTATAGTTTGTAAAATGTACAAGCCTAAAGTTTCAGAGTATAGGCTAAAAATAGCAAACATCAATAAAAAGGGTCATTTTTAATTTTTTAGTTTTTTGAATTTTTTAAAATTGCTCCGATTTGATAAAAAATGGTGCAAATTATTGGTGGAGCTCATAGGATAAAATAAGGAACGTTTTGAGTGTCTCAATGCTTGCTAAGAAAGTAGGGGGGTAACAAGATCAAGCCCATTGAATGCAATGGACGTTGACCTTCTGTTCCCCCTACATCGGACAAGTAAAAAGTAAGCATTAAGACAGTCAAAACTATTAATTATTTCATTTATAACTCCACCATAATTTGACCTTTTCTACCAAATTGGAGCAACTTTAAAATTGACCACTGTACAACTGAAATTGACCCCTATATTGATTTTGCTGTTTTTAGCCTATAATCTGAAACTTTAAGCTGTAAGATTACAAACCTATACTTTTCTGAATCCTTATGGTTAGACCACCTAACTGGTGTTGTGATTTTCAACATGAGGGCGCATCAATGTACAAATTTGACCCTGTTACAAACTTTGTTTTGGCTCCCTCTCCTTAAGGCACACTTGCGGCAATTAAGAATCCCCAACGGGTTTTTCCGTGTCAGTATGTCAACATATTTTAATACTCAAACTTTTGATACTTTGAAGATGTGTTACAAATGTGTGCTAGCTCCAGGGCTATGTCTTTTGAATACCACCCCTCAATTTTGCAAAAGTTCGGGGCCGTAACAGTAATGCTTATTGTATAGTATTGATGTTTTGGGGTGGATTTAGCGTTAATCTTATTTAGTTGTCACATGCGCATTGGAACAAGTTTTAGGTGTTCATTAAAAGTAGTTGTGTAATTGTCCCCGCCGTATGGAACGGTGACTAATATGAATGCAAAATCGCGTAAGCGTAATTGCTATATTTGAATCGGGTACATCGGATATCAAAATTCCTTCGCTGCATGAAAGCCTATCATGGTGCACATCTTTTTTGCGATTTGAAAGTATGCGATATATGCGGCTTAGCCTGAAATGAAGCTTATTAAATATTGCGTATTGTGCATCTCTGAAATGGGGATAGGCAAAATTCTTCGCTACATGAGACTGATATGCAAGAGGGGAGGCATGGCGATGGTGAGTAGGTGGGTGAGCCGGGGGGAGGACAAGATGGCGGGGGCGGATGGAGGTGTGGGGGGGGGGGGAAGGGGGGGCCGGGGAGGGCGCGGGGGGTGGGGGAGGGGGGGGGGAGAGGGGGCGTGAGGTTGGGGAGGTGGGGTGGCGGGGAAGTTGGGGGTGGGGAGGGTGGGGGCTGTGGACAGGGTGAGGGGGACGGGGGAGCGGGTAGGGTGGGGGGGGCGGGCTGGGGGGTTAGGGGGTTGCAGGGGGGGGGGGTGGGTGGTGTTCGGGGGGGTTGGGGGGAGGGGGTTGGAGGTTGCGGGGTGTTGGGGAAAGGGGGTAGGGTGTTACGGGGTTGGGTGGGTGTTGCGGGGGGTTGGGGGGGGAGGGGGGTAAAAAATTTAAAAAAAGAGGAGGGGGGGGCGGCGCGTGGGGGGAGGGGGGGGGGGGGGAGGGCGGAGGGGGAACCCCAGGGAGCGGAGTAGGCGATCGAGGCGGGAGGGGGATTGGGTCGGGGAGGCGAAGAAGGAGGGGAGGGTGGTGGGTCATGGGGGGGGTGGGGGTGGGGGAAGTGGGGAGGGGTGGGCGGGCGGGGAAGGGGAGGGGGCGAGGGGGGGAGGGAGAGAGGGAGGGGGAGGGTGGTACGGTGGGCGTCGGGTAGGGTTAGAGGGAGGGGGGGGGGGGTGAGGGGGGGGGGGGGAGAGGGGGAGGGGTGGGGGGGAGGTTAGGGAGGGGTGGGCGGGGCGCGGGGGGTGGGATGTTGGGGACGGGTGGGGGCGGAGGGGTGGGGGATGGGGTGAGGGTGTTGGACGGGGGGAGGGGTTGTGGGGTGTTAGGGAGGGGTTAGTGGGAGTGTTGGGCGGCGGTGGGTGTTGCATGGTGTTGGGGATGGGGGGTGGAGTGTGCGGGGTGCTGGGGAAGGAGGTGGGGTGTGGCGGGGTGTGGTGTTGTGGGTGTTTGGGAGGGGGGTGGGGTCGGTGTTGCGGGCAGTGGCGTCGGTAGGATCGTACGTAGTCGGGCCTGCCCGCTCTGAGGGGGACAAATTTCCCCGTCTTGGGAAATTTTCCCTCTAGGGGTGTCAAAAAGGCCAATTTTCCCGGTCACAGAGCAAAAAACGGCACTGCTGATTTGCATGATTTTTCCAATTTTTTCCCGGCCCAAGTTTTGTCCGGGGGCAGGGCACTGTTCCCCCCTGCCCCCCCGGGGGGGGGGGGTGGGGTAGTTGCATTATCGTATGTTATTGTCGCGACATTCGGCAACGGGACAATTTTACGCATCGCCCGTAAATACGCGTTCGCCTTGTTTTCACTGAAGTCACTTATTTAAAGGTCTTTTAATCACCCTTGGATGAATCGACACAATGACCCAATAACAGACAAAACAATGTAGGCGCGGGGAAGAAAAAGGCAAAAAATAGTCATTCGTTCAAGCGCTAATGCAACAACGTCATACCGCGCATGACGTAATCAAATATAATCCCTCATTTGCATCCATGGGGACTTCTATATGAATACTCGATAAACGATAAATTGATTGATTGATTTCTACCCTGTCATCACACTGCAGGTTACTATACCGGTGGTTCTTTGGTGCTGTAACTGGATTCACTCGTACCCAAATAAGAAAGTTAAACGGGTTCCAAATGTGACTGGGGCTGGGGAGGCGAGGATTGTGCATGCAAATTTTTATTCAGGTTACGTCATCGGGGAATCCCCCATACGAGATCACTGGGGTAAAGTTAATGGGATTTTACGATGTATTCCACATAACCACTCAAGTCTAAGGAAAATTATAAAAGGAATGACGAGAGAAAATCTTATATTGTATAGTAGATTTTAAATCTGAGACTACGTGCATATTTGGACAGGGGGTGTTGATATGGGGCTATCCCCGCCCATGCAGAGACTAGGCCTTTGGTGCCATTACAAACATCTTGTGCCCATGTATTATACAAAAGTTGCTGTACAGGGAATGCTTACTGGGAAATTGATGAATTCGTTATACAATGGTCTGTTAATGATAGACACTTATCCATGTTGCCGGGATGTCAAATCTGATGCGCTAATCTCTTAATACAAGGTTGGTCATTTTGATGGACCAAAATAAAAAGCTTAGTGGTGTTATGTGTGCATTTCATTTAAAATGCATTCTCCATGCTGTCATGAGGAATGACATTTTGCAGTTTTTTTTAAAAGGTATATGTTCAAAAACATTATTTGAAATATTGTGGTGTTTTCATCCTGATACGTCACAAATGAACGTCTAAGGTTTAGCTTAGATGTGAAAATGAGTTTAGAGAAACAGTTAATTACTAGTTACATTACTATATACTGATGAGTACTATAAAAGTTTTTACCTGTGGCCATTAAAAATAAGTCCTTTACTCTCACGGTGAGGACGACCTAAACTTGTATGAGGTCCTCATTATTTTGAAATCCTCTAAGGTTATAATTATTATATAATCATTTTGATTCAATATAATCTTGAAAATGTGCATGAAAACTTCCGTCGGTCGAAATAAATTCTCCGATTAGTCAGTTTGGGCTAAAATAGCCAGTATGAATAATAGACTGGAAAACTGTGTCACATATATATGCTATTCATTGTTGAATATTTCTTGGCTGGCAAGGAATATACACTCTTAGAGAAAAAAAGAGAGGTAAATATTTAGATATAAATAGACATTTAGCTCAGGGAAATGAGACAGATTGATTTTGTGCTAGTGGGCAAGAGGAAGATAAAATTTCTGAAGAATGTTAAGGTGATTCCAGGGGAATTGCAACACAGGTTGGTGGTTGTGGATAAGAGGAAGGTGAAAAAGGTGGTGTGGAAGGTAGCGCATGAGAGGAGGAAAGTAAGGACAGTATGGAAGCTGGAAGAAGAAGAGACAAGAAAGAATTTTGAGACGAGAGTTGGGGAGCTTGTGGGGACTGATGTGTCCGATTTGTGGTGGTACTTAAAAGTAGGAGTGTTAATTACGGGCATGTGATGAAGTGTGTGGGAAAACGAAAGCTGGGAGAGACAGGAGAGATACGGGGTGGTGGAATGCAGAGGTGAAGGAGGCGATAGTGAGAAAGAAGGATACATTTAAGGATATGAGAAAAATGGTACGGAAGAGAATAAAGCGAGGTATAAGAGGCTAAAGAAGCGAGCAAGAAAGTGGTTGCGAATGCTATGAAGGAGAAGGCAGAGAAGGGGCTGAGTGAGTTGAGAAAGAATCCAAACAAGTTGTATAAGATAGTGAAGGCAATGAAAACGGATGGAAGAGGTGTCCAAGGGGGAAGATGTATGAGGGGAAGTGATGGAAAGTTGAATTTCAGTGAGAGAGATAGAGGTAGAGTCTGGAAAGAGCATATGGAGAGAATCATGAATGAGGAGAATGAGTGGGATCAGAAGGTAGAGACTGATGTGGTGGAAGGTACAGTTGAGAGGGTCAGCCGTGAAGAAGTGGTAAAGGCAATAAGAGAAATGAAAAAAAGGAAAGGCAGCTGGACCCTCAGAGGTGAGTGCTGAGATTATTAGTGCGAGTGGAGAGATAGGGATTGGTGTGATGATGGAGTTGTGTCAGAGAGTGTTAGATGGAGGAGGGATGCCGGAGTAGTGGGCAGTGAGTGTTGTAGTTCCAATTTTTAAAGGGAAAGGGGATGCAATGAGTTGTGGTGCATATAGGGGTGTGAAATTGTTAGAACATGCAATGAAAATTGTGGAGAGGGTTCTAGAGAATAGGATTCGGAAGATAGTGGAAGTGGATGAGATGAAATTTGGGTTTATGCCAGGGAAGGGAACGATAGAAGCAGTGTTTATTTTGAGGAGGTTGCAAGAGGAATATCGAGCTAACGGGAAAAAGCTGTATGTGTTTTGTAGACTTGGAGAAGGCATTTGATAGGTACCGAGGAAAGTGATGGAGTGGGCGATAAGGAAGAGAGAGATACCAGAAGTAGTGGTTAGAGCAGTGATGAGTTTGTATGAAGGAGCAAAGACAAAAGTTAGAGTGGGGTCTGATTTGTCTGAGGAGTTTGAGGTGAAGGTGGGTGTTCTGTACTTTCTCCATTGATTTTTGCAATTGTGATTGATGTAGTTACGGAGAGTGCAAAAGAAGGTTTGATGAGTGAGATGTTGTAGGTTGATGACTTGGTTTTAATGTGCGAGACAATGGAGGGACTGAGGGAGAAGTTTTGGAAATGGAAGGCGGCTTTTGAGAGTAGGGTCTGAAGGTAAACATTAGGAAGACAAAAGTGCTGGTGAGTGGGGTGGAGAGGGAGGTGGTAGTGAGTAAGGTAGACCCATGTGGCGTGTGTGGGAAGAGGGTAAAAGCAAATTCAGTGTGGTGTGAGAAATGTGGGAAATGGGTCCATGGGAGATGCACAAAGATGAAGAGAGTGACCCCAAGTTTGGTAAGAGATTTTATGTGTGGGAGATGCGAGAAGGGTGCTGGAGGGATGGTGGAACGGGAGGAAAGATTGTGTGATGAGGTGGAGTCAGTTAAGGAGTTCACATACCTAGTGGACAAGGTTAGTGGGGGTGGTGGCTGTGACAGCTAGAGTGAGGTATGGGTGGGTGAAGTTTAGGGAATGTGTGGAGTTGTTGCAAGGGAAAAGATATCCTTTGAAGATGAAAGGAATGGGGTATAAGAGTTGTGTGAGATCAGTGATGCTGTATTGGAGCGAGACGTGGTGTCTGAGCGAAAATGAGATGGGGATTCTGAGGAGGACGGAGAGAGCAATGACAAGAGCGATGTGTGGTGTGAAGTGGATGGATAGGATGAAGACTGAGGACTTGATGCAGATGTTGGGTTTGGAAGAGGGCGATTGGACCGGAGGGCGAATCCGAATAGTGTACGTTGGTATATGGATGTGTTGAGGGAAGGATGACGAGCATGCCTGAAGAAGGGCTTTTGAGTTCGAGGATGGAGGAAGAGGGGAAGTCCAAAGAATACAGGGAAGAAGGCCAAGTGGAGGAGGAGCGTAGGAGGGTTGGGTTGAGGATGGCGGATGTATTGAATCGGGTCTGAAGTGAAAGGAAGGAGTAGTCCGGGGGTTGCGGCGAGTCTGAAGTGATTTTACGTTGGCACAAAAGTATCTCGGCATGGTTTTCGATCAGTATTGTGCAAAGTCTGACATTTTGACATATACATTTGTTGCCTAGGTTTGCTCTTTCATTAATACCTCACTTGTAAAAAAAAACCTGCAAAATGGTGGATAGAAACACCTGTTGGAACAATGTTCTAATGGGATCTAACCGACTTGATGAAATATCATTATTTTTCATAAACGGTGGTATTTTCATCCGTGATGTATTTTCAGCATTGCCTTATGAAGAACTTCGCCGACAGGGTATACTCTGATGGTCTGAGTAATCTTGACTATTCCAAGCCAGAGTGCTGTCTTACCGTTGTACATTAAGATATTCTGTGGCCATCCAGCCTGTAAAGTGGAACAAAAAATGGACAGTGTGCTCTGAAATCTAAACAAAGCCAAGATAAAGCACATCAAGGAGAACCTCAAAATTGACCAAGATAGGGGTGGGGTTAGGGTAAAATGACACGATGGGGGAAAATGGTCCATATGAAGGTTATTGCAGGGGTCTGAGTGTTTTTGGCATCAGTGTGTGCTAACACGTACGGCAATTCGGAAATTTAACATAGAATAGAATCATAGAATCATAGAAATTATTTCCATCAAACGCCTAAAAAAAATAATCAAACAACAACAACAAAATTACGATGGAGGAGTACAATAAAAGCAAGGTGCCCGAAATATTGTACCCCCTGAATACACAAAAAACGTTACTAAATTAAAAACCCCCCAAATTTTACTTTTTTTAAAAAAAAATTAAACGGATAACAAACCGCATAGAAGACCCTACACATAACAAACACCCTCACACACACACACACAGGAACACACGCCACACATGGAACATGAGTGTCAAGAGCACGAAAAAAGAGGATGACAACCCCGGTGGGGGGGGGGTTCTGAGTGGGAAAAGGGGGGGGGACGGGGGATGAGCGGCCGAGAAGGTTTGTATTTTTTAACGAATTGTGCCGGGGGGGGGTACTCAGTGGAAAAGGGTTAGTACATATGTGCCCGCCGACCGATAGGTCCACATTTATCTTATTATTATTATTATTATTATTTCAGAGAACTTATAGAGTGCATTTCCTATGGATCAATGCGCTGTACACAACTCATAAATCATACCTTAGTAAAACTACAGCAAAAATATACAAAATAATAAATATCAAGGTTAAAAACACTAAACAACGCCAAGAAAGGATTAATATTCAATACAAAATACCGAGTAAAAAGCCTTAAAGCTTAAAAATTCATTTCTACACACTATCAATAAAATATAATTTATTGATATAAAATAATTTGCAGTATAAAACATAACGAACAGCGTTTAAAACCAAAAATTAAATCTTGGGGAAAAGGTAGGTCTAAGAAAACTTTTGAAAAGATTGGCACAGTAGGGAGCCTCACGTAAAATTGGCTGGCCAAGACATTCCACAATCTTGGTCCATGGGAACTGAAAAGCATTTATCCCGTTATGATCTTTTTGTTTGGGGGATATCTAGGCGGGTTAAATCATTCATGGAACCCTAAGACCACTACGATTACAATTATATCTATGAAGCAACTTTTTGCAGGTAGATTGCGAGTGAGCCTTGTAGACAATGGTACAATGCCTAGATCTAAATCTATCTCTGCTGGACGGCAATCAGGGCAAAACTCGCAAAAGCGGCGCCGCACTTAGGCGGCTTGCTAAACTTGGGAAAATGAGCGCGCCGCACGATTTGAAGCTTTGGAGACGATGCACGTTGCGACTTGAGAGGCCACACAAAAGCGGAATTGCCATAGTCCAACCGAGAAAGAATAAAGATTCACGCAGTGCCACAGGTCGTTTTGTCAATAACGGACGCCGTATCTGGGGAGATTACGTAGGTGGAAAAGTAACATACGACCATTAGAGCACTAACCGCATCATCCATGGTGAGGCCTTATCAAAGACAAGCCCAGGTTCTTAATTGAGGCAGAGGGGCTTGATACAGATCCACCGATTTTCAAGTCAAGGTGAGATATGGCGGCTGCACACCTAGGAGAAGAAAATCAAGGAAAAGCTCGGTTTTCCATCATTCAGCTCAGATCTGTTTTTTCAAGATCCATGAACGAATCGCAGCGATGCATGTTAAGCCTCAGTTGTGCAGCAGCCATATCATCCAAAAAGAGTTGGGATTGAAGCTTGACAGAAAGTGGGTGTGTCATCAGCTAGATATGATACGCAATCTGATGACGTCTGATTATATCAGAAACAGGTTGAGCATATGCGGTAAAAAAAATCGGGGACCTTGCACAAGCCTGCGGAACACCATTAAAGCAGAAAGCATAAATTCACAGAAACACATACCTTTGTTACTACGATCTTTGAGATAGCTTTTCAGCCAGTTTTGAGCTGTCCCTGTGATACCATAATCCCTCTGCATCGTTGGATCAGAATATTATGATCGATGGGTATCGAATGCAGAGGAAAGGTCCAAAAGAACAACATAATTGCATTACCGTTATCCAGCCTCATTAAGCATGTAATCTTTCACTCTAAGGAGCGCGTCCCGTGACTATGGGGAATATTTGTAAGCACTCTGAAATGTTTCAGTGTGTAAGGCTGTTTTCATGAAATGATTTTTAAGTCTTAACACGGCTGGGTACTCTAAGATCTTACCGAGAGTGGGAAGATTCGAAACTGGACGGTAGTTTTAAATCTGAGTTGAGAGTGGGTTTCTTCAGTAACGGGGAAAACAGCCTCACGGAGAACATATGGAAAAGACCTCTACTCTAAAAAGAGTTGTTAATATATTGACATGATGATAGGTAAAAACAAAGACATCGATAAATGTTTCAGCAACCACATTGGAATCGGATCCAGAGGGGATGTCTTGTTAGGAAGTTTTGTGATGATCTTTTTAATTGCCTCTTCACTAACATCGTCAAACACATTAAGAGTGGGATATCAACATAATAATTATCCACTAGAACTGTTATTCACTATCTTGACTATATGATCATCAAGTTCAGCCCTGATCTGAGTGATCTTGTCACAGAAATATCGTGAAAACTGCTCACTAAGAGCAGCATGGAAGTACACACCGGTAATTTTGAACTGATGTATTTAAAAGTGAATGTACTGTACTAGTACATAGATCTTGAATCGGCATTAGCCAATTGTATCATTAAAATACTCAGTCTTGTTTTTAACAATCAATTGGTTAACCTTTTTATTTTGTTCAAATATTGAACGCGATCTGCAACGGAACGAGTTCTTCTCCATTTTCCGTTCCAGCTTTCTACGCTCCCGACGCGCAACCCTGATTTATCAGTAACATTTAGGCTGTCTGAATCAGTTTTTGTGATCGCGTCCTCTCCGGGCAATTTATCTAACACCTCACGCAACATTCTGTATATAATCTGCTTGAACAGCAGGGTCGTTAGTAGTTAGAACACACTGCGTTGCGTGATAGATCGAAAGCAACCTCAGGTTTCAGCATTATTAACGGTGCACTGAATCATTGTTGATGGTCTGAACATATCTGAAAGGTGACACAACGCAACTAGTCAGAAGATCATCTTCTGGGCGACGACAAACATGCAAGGGATGTTTAACCCGACTACTTGTGTGTTGCAGAAGTAAAAAAAATGGCTGTAGGTCGTGCTCAGCGAGAATAGAGAGATTATGGAGATGTCAGATTTCAATGGTTTATTACGTGACATTAATATCACGATAACAGTTAATGTGTTTGGTTTAGCCCGGCAAATTGTGGCAACACAGAGACATATATCAAAATAATCAAGGAACATGTGAAGTTTGAAACCATTCACCTTGGAGGGCGGGGCGGTAAATTTGCGATCAAACGGATTGTCTTTGCTTGATCACTTACGCACGCATGCTCAAAAGTTTTAGTATCAAAATATCAATTGGAGAAAAGAAAACAGACAACTTCAAATTGGATTTACTAATAATGCGATGCCTCCATGCTATCACCAGCGCCTATTGAAATTGAGAAACGTGTACCCCGATGGAGTGCATTCACCAATAATGACAGGGTCTTCCTCCCATAGCCAAATTCAGAGTATAACCTTACGGTAAAACATGGGTCGTTTTCCCACCATGCTACTATAAAGGAAGGGTCACTTTTTGAGGTAAGATTACACTACATTAAATGGGTCCATTTTTTTCAATTTTTTGGTCGCATTTACTATGAAAATGGGTCGATTTTTTCATTACGCTAAAACACAATGGAAAATGGTTGATTTCTGGATTTTTGGGAAAAAGTTACTATGAAAATGGGCCGTTTTGCTCAGATTACTCTGAAAAATTGCTAGCGAAATTTTCAAAGCCAAATATATTAATGGGTCATATTTCGGAAACCAACTATATAAATGGGTTTCATTTATTTTTGTACCACGTTGGTTCACTATAAACATGGGTCGATTTTTTTAACCGGTGGACGCACCACCCGTACAAATTTGGGGCGAGACCCCCCCGGGCGATTTGGCCTATTGAAAGGTCCCTTTTTCTTGCAAAATTGGTATATGAAAGGTTGCATTTCTGTTACAGTTATTCCGATTGCTGTGAAGATCACTGTTAATGTAAAGTTGCGCTAATCTTGGCAAGTATTTTTTTGAAGAAAGAAAATACGCAGATTCGGGCCGTGCAATTTCGTATGTCGCCACATTCTTAACGTGCAGATTATCAAATTCACGATCTTTTTGTGCCAGTTAGTGTCCTGTTTCACTATCTTACCATAATTTGTCTTCCATGGTAGGATATAATCATCGAGGTTGTTTGTCTGAGATCATAGCACTCAGTATGTACTTCCTAGGCAAGTCAGATAATGTCGAAAATAGCCGTTTTGAAGCGTTACATTTTTTTTTTTTTTTTTTTTTTTTTTTTTTTCACCGAAAGTCACTATTTTTAAGGTTTTGCAAGTTCGTGAGTATTGAGCATTGTAAATAGAATCCCACATAATGTTTAAGTATGGTTGTGCTATCTACTGAACGATAGCATGTTAATAGCTGTTAATATTTGTGTCAAACACATGGAGGGACTATAACAGTGAGATTGCACTGAACAAAACTGATCGTTTTAAAATAAGGATTTTTTGGAAGTTTTATCACCTTAAAGAGGAGTTGAGAGGAGACAATAATTCTGTAATACTCTTATTTGTAGAGTGTAATCAATTCACAGAGTTAAACAGTCACATGAAAGGATTATCACCCCCCCCCCCCCCCCCCCCCCCCCCCCCCCCCCCCCCCCCTTTCTTTATAGACACTGACGGAACAATGAAGATGCTGTTCTTTACTAATATCTTGGTGGAATAGGTCTTCGGATAAGAAGTCTCCCGATGTACTGGGAACGGACTTTCCTGCGAGATGAACAGTTATGGATGACAATTTTTCTGTTGGAAATGAACTGCCTACTTTATTGATTGAATATACATCAGATAGCTGCACTTACTGGGAACACTGTCAACGTAATACATTTGAAGTTGAAAATTTGAAATTTTTAATTTTAAAAATCGGGGATTAAATTATTTCAGATTCAATATTATAATGTTCATATCTGCGGAGTTTAACGTCGTTATAAACTCCTCAATCAGTAAGGAATACAGATGGAATTACTGGGGGATTACTGGAAAGAAGTGGGATTGGACTTCTACTTCTCTACTATACGTCTACTTGTGGATAGCATCAGGAAGGAAAATCGGCGAAGACTGCCAGGAGATTCAGCCACTTCACAGATGGGACTGGAAGAAATTTCGACGACGTGTTTAGAATGACTGAAAATGAAAAACTAAAAAATAAACTATAGTAGCATTAAAATAATAATAACAATAATGATAAACATTCCTCATTTAACGTAGTTAAAGGTTACTTCATGTAAATTTGTAATATTGTGTTGTAAATCCTTAGAAATTTCGAGGACGACATGATTTTTAGGAGGGGGAGTGTAATGCGCGACCACAATTTTTGGAATGGTGAGAACTAAAACATAGTCAGGCCTGAAGCTAGACTAGGCCGGCACTACATTTGATTGTTCTTGATGGTGCTGCATTTTGGAACTTCTAGGGACGATTCAGATTGCTGAGATCACTGTTATATGTCAAGTTGCGCTAATTTGGTCAATATTTTTTTGAAGAAATACGCCAGATTCGGCCGTGCAATTTCTGCAGATTACCAACTTCACGATCATCTTGTGCCATTTCTGTCTCCTGTTTCACTATCTTACCTCATATTTTTGTGTTCCATGGTTAGGATTATACAATCATCCCAGGTGTCTTGAGAACCATATAGCACTCAGTATTTACTCTAGGCAGTCAAATATAATATCGAAAAAGCCGTTTTTGAAGTGCTATATTTAACCGAAAGTCACTATTTTTAAGGTTTTGAAGTTCTTGAGTAGGTTTCTAGAAATTGTTGGATTCTTTAAAAATGTAATTTTCGTAATGTTGTATTCTATGAAAGTAAAATGACTGTGAATGTTGTAAATTTGATGTAAATTTTTTTGTTTTTTTAATTAAAAGTTATAAAGTTGGTTAAGGTTTAGAAATAACTTTAAGATGTAGAAATCTCTAAAATATTGTAGCTTGTATTTCACATCTAGGGAACCCGTGTTTTCAGATCGACCGCCCTGTGTCAGTTTTCCTCGTGTTTTTCCAAAATACTTTAATAACGATTAAGTCTTTTATAGGTTATGAATTTTATAACAGGCTAAAAAATTAATGAAAAACAGTTTGGCTTCCGAGAAAACCACTCCACATACGGCAATTATTCCACTGGTTGATAAAATTACCAAAGGAGTGAAAATAACGAATCTACAATTGGAAATATTTTTGGATTTATCCACAGCATTTGACAACATGAATCATAAGATATTACACATAACCTAAACATTATGGATTTCGTGGAGTTGTTTACACTTGGTTTACAAACTACTTAAGTAACAGAAACATATGTTTTATATCATCGGTTAACTGAACTAAGATATTATTTGTGATGTACCTCAGGGTTCCATATTAGGCCTTGCTATTTAACTCTATATTATGATATTTGTAACACCTCATCTGTATTAGATTTCCATTGTGTTTGCTGACGACACCGCAATATTGTATTCGCACAAAGACATTGTCACAAAACTGAGTTTTTGCTATTAAAAGAACAAGAGAAGTAGCAACTGGTCAAGCAATAAATTATCATTACACGCCAGTAAAACAATTACATGGTATTGGGTACACCGAACTCACCACGAGGAATGAATCTGCTGGTAATGACAATGAATAACAGAATAACATTGGATAACACAGAATCTTGAAATAGTAAGTATACAAAATTTCTCGGTGATTAATAGATAAAACCTTACATTGGAAATTTCATATTGATAATATTCCAAAACAATCTCAGAAACATTGGTGTTTTAAACAAATTAAAACTTTCTACGCGGAAATTATACTTTACTCTCTATACCGTACTCTAGTTTTGGCGTGATAATAATTATAGGAATCTTAATAATGTGCAGTGAGGACAATATCACTAGCCCATTACGAAGTCCATACGCACCCTTATTTACCAGATTTAACGCCTTAAATATAGGAGATATATTACAAACTAGAGCTTGGTTATATTATGACAATTATTCCAGGTAACAAATTGCCGAGTATATTTAAAAGGCCTATTTTAGCAAACGGTCTGACATTAACAAGTATGGCCCGAGAAATATTAACAACTACAATCTTCGCGAAATGAAAGAAAGTTTTCACGGATCAATCCCCACTGCGAAAACATCCGGTCTATTCTGCTAGAACAATTTTGGGGAAACATCTACAAAATCGAAATCAGTCCTCACTTTCGCAAACAATTTAAAATGAACTAAAATTTCCAAATTATAAAGAATAGTTTTGGCATTCTTTTATGTTTACTTGCAAGATGCTGTGATGGCAATTGAAGCAATATTGCAATCAGGTGCATTGTTAACTGGCCGTTTTTTGTGTTTGTTTGATGTTATGCCTTATCTTAAGATATGTTGTAACCATTACGTTCAGGGGTTGACCCCGAGCTGAGTCTTATGCCGTTTGGTCAAAACTCCGCCATAAATTTGTACTTGTAAGTGTTTTTGTGTAACATGTTTTATGGAAATAAATTTGAAGTTGAAGTTGATTAATAATTAGACATATTATTCCAATGAGATGATGCCATGAGAGATGTGGATTTGTAAACGTCAGAACTTTTGAGCCAATCACGTTTTAGCAGGGTGTATTCAATCGCTCTTGATGTTCTTCTGAGAGATTTTAGAAACAAGGGTCATGGGGCTTCGGCCCCGAGGTGGGCAGACCAAGCCTACAATCCAGCCAACCATAGCGGCAGGAAGGAGCAAAACTGCCGCAATAATTCCAAAAATACCTGAATCCAAAAGTCAGGACAGGTTGACTACAGGAGCTAGAGGACCAAGCTCTAGTGAAGCCGGTGTCGCCTAAATCGATTGGCTAAAATGGTGGCCTGAATGGTGTAAGCACCTAGGGCCTTCAGTATATACTGGGTCTGAGATTAAATCTTGCTACCATGAAGCAGGGGAAAATGGGCAGATAAATTGTGTTCATAACTGATCAATAGTACATTATCGGTTAATTATTGGCGATCAATTTGGTAAATAGAAAATAAATTAATTGGTATAAATTTTACTCGTATAATAGTTTCTTAAGTGAGGAATTTATTTTAATTGTTCGAGAAATTAACAAAGGAAATAGTTTTCTTCAAGTGAATTTGAATTTATGGCCATTGACAAGTTAGTGAAAATAAATAAAAAAATATCTACCGAATTTGAGTTAATTTTTCTTTTTTTTTTTTTTTTTTTTTTTTAATTCCCCCACCCCCCCTTTCAGCAAATAACTTGAATTGTATTAGAAGCATTTTTTTAGCGTTATCGATCTGAATAAAATAAAATAAACATCTTGTACTGATTATATAGGTTTGACAAAAAAGAAGAGTTCCTGTGGATCTGGTCTGTCTCTTCTTTCAATTATAATGTAAAATAAGGTAAATGTGTTTAAAACTCTTGGAATATTCAGGAAACGCTACCACAAATTATGAATATTCATTAGGGTTTGAAATTTTGGCCGTCGTTACAATAAATTATTGTTGATATTCTCTGAATCTCATTTGGCTGGTTAACCCGGTTGAGTGGTGCTAACACCCAAGGGGTGGAGGTGATCTTCACAATCACAAAATAAGCTCGGTCGCATGGTTGATACCGTCCACCACCCCTGGACACGAGACCTCTGGGGTTGCTAGTGTTTACTTACAGGCTGAAAGTCGGGAATTTTAGGATAGCCTGTGGGGAAAAGTTAGGGCGAAGAGAGGACCCGCACCGGTCCCGTTACAATAACTCAGCAAAAAAGAAAGTCCCCGTCTGATTATTTTTGACGTAATCCAAAAAGTATTTTTTAATTTATTGTTATTATTAAAAAACCTGATGGATGCGCAAATTTATACGCCACAAAATGACAATGTCTTTTCCATAGGGCCATCGTTTTTACATGAAATCGTCAATTTATGAAATTTCATGCAAGGGAAAAAGTGGCACTATTTTTCCTGAAACGTAGAAGTTTGATTTCCAAGTGGGTATGGTTAAAAAATTTTCATTCACATTTCTGGAGCAGAGTGGAATACGAATGTTGTTGCTCTGTCCGTGTGTGCTAATGCACATGGAAAAAGGCTGCTCGTAGATATTTAATAATCTCTTTTAAAATATCTTAAAAAATTAAAAAGACAACATTATGTCAGAGTGTTTAATCTGTGTTGGGTGTTTGCATGTGCATGTGCTGGATGGTTATAGCGTTTAAAGATGCCGCGCATAAACACTTTGAAGGTGGCGAGCTACCGCCGTATAGACGAAGGTTACCTGTAAAAAAAAAAAAAAGAGAGGTGGCAAGAGGTTAGGAGTAACGCCAAAAGCTATCCGGAAACTGAGAGTGACGTTACCGCAGAAAGGGATGTAAAGGATCTTCCAAGAAGTGGTCGACCTCGCATTACAACATCGTGCTCATGTCACCAACCGGTATCTGAAAGACAACGGGGATTAAGCATATGGAATGGCCGTCAAGATCCCCTGATTGCATACCTTTGAGAACCTGTGGGAGACTCATCACGGTTGGGCCAACTTAGATGAGTAAGCATATATGCACTTTTGGTCAAACAGTAAACTACAGTATGCGCAAGATGGTGTCTGAAGTCATTGAGAAGGACGGCGGACCTACCAGTATTGAACATTGAAAAGCTTGCTTCTTGCGGAGTTGATAACCTGTTGAAAATGGAGTAATAAATGTTTTTATGACCAGAAAGCAATAAGTACTTTTTCATTTTCTGCGTGAAATTGAGTTTGCAGACAAAAGTGCAACATTTTTTTTCTTGAATTGAAATTTCATAAATGGGCGATTTCATGGTAAAAACGATGTCTATCGGCCAAAAGTAAATTTGATTTTGTGCGTAAGAAATTGCGCATCCATCATGTATTTTGAATAATAAAAAAAGAAAAATTATTTACTTTTTGAGTTACGACAAAAAAGATCAGACGGGGACTTTCTTTTTTTTTTTTGATGAGTGTATTCACAGACAAAGACATTATGAGCGAGAAAAAAGACTTTGAAACATTTTTGCACCAAATTAAACATTGATATTACAAAACTACGCTTTTATCAAATTCGGATTTTGAAGGATTTAAATGATTTGATGATTAGGCAATTTGACCCTGCTTGGTAAATCGTTCCAAACTTCAGGCCCGGGCCCGAGTTGTAGAAATTGGTATTCTATTTTATGCATTGGAATTTTAAAGTCGTATTTTTTATTCGTATTATATTATAATGGTTTCCTGATGAACACAAAATATTTTCAAAGATGATGGCAGCATATCATTCTTATATTTATAACATGAAAATAGCTACATTCTTTTTTGTACATTAGAGTGTTCAAACGATTAAATAAAGTTGTCTTGAGCTTAAATAATCACTATTAGTTATTACTCTCATGGCACGTTTATGGAGACGAAATACCTTGTTGATGCCATACTTAATGGAATTACCCCATAACAGTAAACCATAATAAGATAAGGTAAAACTAAAGAACAGTATAAGTACATTGCATGTTGAGTACAGATGACTTTGACTTGAACACCCTATATAAACCAATTTTAAAAAAAGAAAAAACCTAAAAAATTAAAAAAAAAACTATATATATATAGATTATATATATATATAATATATAGATATATATATATATATATATATATATATATTATATGGTTGGTTTGTTTTATTTCTGCGGTAACTGGGTACACTCTAAATACAAGATTTACAATAAATCCAAGGGGTTTGTGATTAGGGACAATCCATTTTTAGATTTTAAAATTAAATCATTATAGATTAGAATTTCAAATCTATATAGAAGGATTAATTTTAAATCGAAAAAATGGATTGGTCCCCTAATTACAATCATTGGGATTTATTTTTAAAATCCTTTAATTTAGAGTGTAACTTATTTCTGGGTAATGGGTAACTGATTCATGGACAATACAAGATGTCACTCTGGTCATCCAAAAGGGCCTAGGGTACATCTTAAAAATGATAAAAAAATATATAATATCAAGATTACTTCAGACTAAACATAAAAATTGAACAGTGCAAAAAGATCTAAAGTACTAAGTTTACCACAACTCATTTTGAAGGTAAAACTCCTTTAATACTTCAAATCAGGCCTCCTACAGAATAGGAACATGATCGGGTCACTTAGCTATGGGCTATTCTACAAATTTTGGTGCCATTAGCATTTTTACGTTCTTGAGCTAGGAAATTTTAATACAAGTATATTTTCGCATTTTCTTTATTTTGATTACCACTCGACGAATTCTACTCTTTTCCACTTGGGACGACATTAACAGTTTGAGATTTAACCGGAAAGGTCCGAAAAAAACAGTTAGGGTGACACTTAGACTATTATATTTAAGGTGTTTGACTGTTAGTGATCAACTCGATAAAATTTTCCAGAATTAAATAGATGTATTTACAACAGTGCTGATTAGGAATCTGAAATAAAAAATGGGGTAACCAGACTTTGTTGTTGAGGTATAGCCAAAACAAAAAAGGTATGTTGTCACTTGTTAAACCACGCCAAGTCTATGGGAAAGGTAAAAAATTTGACGTTTGGATCGCCTCCAAAATAAAAACTTCTCGATAAAATTTGTAATTTCTAAATATGTTGAGGTCCCCTGTGTCGTTCTTCAAAATTTTGAAAAAAAAATGAGGGTCACAGGCGTACTTTTTCCATTTAACACGCCGGAAAACCACTGAAATTCGACACTTTTTTTCAAATTGTGGCGTCTTCTGGCGGCACGAAAAATCCGACACCACAGTCGGCACGCGGCAAGCAGGAATGCGGGCGTAGAGATGCGCGATTTAATAAACGCAAACAAACGCACAGTTATCAGCGGTATCTGCGCATGATACTTCGCGCCTCAAAACTAAAAATTCTTCCATTTGTCGAGACTGGGGCTGGGCTCTAAACAGAATGCTGAAGGTGTAAAGCAGGTTGCGCGTAAACAAATCACGGCGTCAACCCCTTAAGCATTCAAGTAATTCTTTTGTTTCACTATTGGAAGAAATATATGTACCAAACTTTTAGTATCCAAACCACTTTTTCATATGCCATACAATATGAATATGGTATTTTAACAAGCAAAAACACTTTACACGAAACTACGTTATCCGGCGCAGTAAAGACTATTTATTAAACTCAAAATAATAAGTCTTCAATTAATTTGAACATTCCTAAAGAAACCTATCATGAATTTGTCACCTGGCACGGCGAAATACATCAATTTGTTTTATAAAATATTGAAGTTCGTTTGTTTGAACGACAGTTTTAACGTTGTGTTTTTTATGGTGAACAACATTATCCGTGTTTCTCCGAATTAAATCCCATCGCCACATAGTATGTTATATAGGTTTACTGAACCTGTCACTATGGTATTGGAAACTTAAAATTCATCGCGTTTAATCCGTTGTTTTTATTCCCAAACACCTTTCACGTAAATATTAGACAAACTTAGAATTGTAGTTGACTCCGAACAATAAATACATTATTTAATAAATGAATTCAGGTATTTTAGACCTCAAATCAGGGACATTTTCCAGAGGTTCCAACAGATATTGAGGTCACAGCGATTCCATTGCATTCTCGCCTACAAGAAAATAACGCATGTTGGCGTGATTCCTGATTGACTGTCTGCATTTTATACACTTAAAACCACTATCAGCGATTTTTTTTTCAAAAGTAACAAACAGCGCCCCCATTTTGCATCAAAGTGCATTTTTTACACTGTTGTGTTGGAAATAGTTGAAGCTAAAGACCCTGTAAGTGGCTAAGCGTAACGCGCGTATTTGTCAAGACATGATGATTTTTAGCTTTGTTAACTAATACAAAGTCGGAATCCGACATTTTCATAGGCGCAAAAACAGTTGAAAATGGTATCTTCAGGACCGCTTTAAAATGCGTAAGCGTCTGTTTTTCACAATGAACAGTAATATAAGGTGTTGATATGACCTAACACTAGCAATTTAGAGACAAAATGGGCATTTTTATTTTGGAAACAATGATTGATAGTGGCTTTAAGTAACTTAAAGAGACACTGGCACATTTGAAAATAGTGCGCCCTCTAGATTTTTCAAAATTGACATTTTTGCATGGTTGTAAAGCTTGTACACACATTAGCCCTCACCTGAAATTATTAAGCCCAAATCAGCGCGCTTACGGGTAAACCGAACGATTTTATAATTAATGTCGCCGGCGACATTATTTCAGTACGTGGAAATAGTGTTAAACACAGGCAAACACACGACGGAGTTGATTACCACGGCGTGCACCCTGTTTGACCAGTCTGTGACCTTTGTGGTTTTAATATCAATGAGTACGAGTCCCGGGGGTACGAGTCTATGATGTTCACGTAATAGACACATTTGTTGATTAAAGTTACGGCAAACTTCAAAGTTAGCCTATTGGATGTCTTTAGCCTCTTATTAATATCCCTATTTGTTTTGGGTATGTTATTTTTATGTGTAAAAGACTTGTAAAATATATCTTTATTCTTCCAATGGATTATCATTTGCGAGCAAATTGAAGAAATTTGATATTTTCTGAAAATATTTAGGAAAACACTTAAATTAAATCCTCAACTGTTGCTCAATTTTTGCTCTGCTACAGTGCAGTAGCCAGTAGGCCTATATTTTTTAACGTTTTATGTATCACCATGTTGTTAGCTTGAAACATGTTTTTATAGCAAAAATACTTTTTCACATAAAATTGGATCCTTATTCCATGTAGTATAACGGTTTAGCAACGTCCTCAACGAAATCATTTGTTTTCAGCACATAAAGGGTTAAAGGTCCATGGCCCGATCGCTAATAGTCTCGTCCCCAGAACTTGATTTTACCGGAAGTGGTCAACATTTTGGTATCAGAAGAAAGCTACTATTTTTCTCATTTACCCTGTGAAATCTTTGAGCCAAAGGATGTTTGGTTTGGAAGCTATGAGTGAAAATGTGTCCCATTTTGGTCGACCAATATTAATTTTACACAGTACTCTATGGTGCTTACAAAATCACGTTTTTAGCTCTCGCATTAAAACGGATTGAAATATCGTCGCGAAACTTTACATATGGGGGTTTGGAGTGAAGGCCAATCTATCAAGATGAAAACTTCGTATACTTAAATCGGGCCATCCCCCTTTAGTTATTTTTATTGTTTTATTTCACATCACCTTATTAAAATCTCCAGATAATAACAAAGGAAAACATTAAAAAGCACAAGCCCAGATCTCATCTGTGCTCCAGGAGATGGAGACACGCAGAGCAACAGATTATATTATAAGATCATCAGGCCCGTACGCAGGGGACCGCACACCCCCCCCCAATTCCACAAAAGGGGAAAAATGTCCACTTTTTGCTGAATTTTTGGATAAAAAGGTCCAACATTTAGCGAAATTTGGACACAAAAGTCCACTTTATGGTGATAAAATGTTCAAAAAGTCCAAAAAAGGCCCATTTTAGGGGGTTTAGGTCCACTTTTACCAAAAAAAAGTCCACTTTTCGAAAAAAAGTCCACTTTTTCAAGTCCCCCGCACACCCCCCCCCCCCCAAAAAAAAAAAAATAAATCCTGCGTAACGGCCCTGTATAAGATAATTATAAACCACAATAACAGTTCTGGAACCACCCAGAATGAAATAATACAAGATTAAAAAACAGCTAAATATTCAGAAGTGGGTTTGTTTCCCCATGTTGGGGGGGGGTCGCCTTTAAGCATGAAAAATATGAAAAAGAAATAGAGATGGCAAGCTTCCTTTGTTATCCCGGAACTTTTTGAATTGAGGCCCACTTTTTGTAATTTCAGATTTCCTTTTATCCTGGTTATATTGTCCGGAGAGATGTACCCACGACCCCCACTTTCTAATGCACATATTTTTTACATTTGAAGCCATTACTCTCAATGTCGGAAACAAGTGCCTATATTTATCTATCTTCCTTTGTGAGCTTCCTTAAGTTACAGGAGTAGATTTTTTGAGATACGAATTTTTCTCAATTGCATGGATCGATTGTAGACCCTACCAAAAACGTTTCGAAGGTATTGGACAAAAATGTACAGAAGAAAACGGGAAACCTTGTTTTGAAACTTGCCTATCGTAAATTTTCCCCATAAACACCGTTCTTTGACTTTCTGTCGTGCACGATAACTAATTCATCATCTTATTATAAACTAAAGACGGCGTATTCGGCTTATTCACTTCAATGTTGATCTAATACATTGGAAAGCATTCCAAATAGGCAAAAAACCCGGGTTCGAAAAAAATTTGGGGCGCTTCTTTTCTGTAAAAATCTCATGTCTATTTAATTTGAGTTCAAATGACAGTCAACCAATAATGCAAACTTTTTTAACCCTTCCAAAACAGACATTTCGGGATAAGATTGGTGACAGTACAAGAATGGTTGGAGATGTTTTCCCCGCCCCCGACTAGAAACCGGACAAATCACAATCATTAGGAACTCACCTTAGATAGCCGGTGGGGGGGGGGGCTAGGAATTTTATTTTGGAGATTATTTTTTTTTCTCAGCTGATAAGAAGGTGAGTATTTTTTTGCACAAGCTTGGGTGGTTTAATTTTTGTTTTCTTTACAATGCTGGGGGGGGATTTTTTTTTTCTTTACAAGCTTGGGGGGTGAATGTTTTTTTAATCATTACAGTTTTTTTTTCTTTCATCGCCAATGTTATTTTTTTTTTTTTTTTTTTTTTTTTTTTTAAAAATCATTTTATGTTGCAGATTTGTCCTATGGGGTGTATGGGCCACCCAGAGGTTCACTTTTGAACGACTGATTGAGGACGGCTCATTTTGAAAGACGAGTGATTGAGGAACCCTTCCACCATGCTGGACAACTTGCATTTTGTAAGATGGGTACAATAAATAAATGTACCCCCTCATCCACAAACATTCTGTCTATACCACTGGTAATTGTCTATACACATGATCATTGGTGTCAGAAAATAGTTACATATATTTTCAATTTTCATTTTTCATCTCCACCATTCACTTAAAAAACCCACACAATTGTTCAAAAATTGTATTCTGGTGAAATACGTGCATTGGATATTGAAAGAAACAAGAAACATTTTCCGTAACCACGTACCAAGTAAATATTTCATAGCAGAATCACAGCACTTTTCATCAACACATTGAACATACTCAAACAGACATCAGTAATTCTTTTCATTGTTTTGTTTTCATCATCAGTGTTTCAAATGAAACCCCTTTATTAGGCTATCACGTTCATACAATTCCAATAACGAAGCTTTGGAGATAAGATTCAGATCTCACATTTTAATGATACCTAAACTGTATTTTTGTATATGATTATCTTAAACTTGTCTGAGAAACAGATTATTAAATGGACACAATGGCAAATGAAAAATATTCAGACATAATAATGACCCTTACTGAAACCATTTCCATACATTTGAAAACAATTTGGATGTTTATATTATGTAACACCAGTAAAAAACAAGTAGAAGAGTTTGTGGCAATTTCTGCCATGGAAAATCAAGTTTGACCTCCCCGCCAGGACATGGAATAGTGTATCTAGTATGCTGTGTGACACAATTAAAAAGTATTCATTCCAGGAGTCAAGGCATTATAGTGCAGGCTTTTTAGTAAGACGCTGATCTGTCATATAAAAAGGGGGATTAGCACTACACAATACAATAGTGTGTGAGCTGCTGACTGCAATCCTTTTCAGGTTGAAAAATGCGGCTAATGTCAGCATCTGGGTTTGAGAAAATCGAGGCTTACAAGGACATACATGGTGCTTTTTTATAATCGTTTTGAAATAAAACTAATGAAAAACAAACTATATTGTCTGAATTGGCGTTTTTCACTCTTGTTATAGGTACCCTTGTTTTGATCCACTCAATTTCCCATTATTAACTTGAATGATGATATGCTAATGGAAAATTGGAAGCAGAGGCATCTGAAATTCCTAAGTTTTTCATTGCAGGGCGATTTTTATTCAATCTAAGTGACCGATGATGAGTTTTTGGAAACCCGATATAAATCCCTTTGGCCCCAGGAAGGGCCATCATGTATAGTGATATAAACCCCTTTGCTATGCTCTGTGTTCAGAAGAGCGCAGAGGTTTGTGTGAATTACAAGTTAGGAAAGGTCTAGTGCACTATAAATCGCCTACCAACTGAATACAAGCTGTGTTTGGCTCCCAGGGCCGGGGTGGGGGACTCCTATCTTATGGCTGATATCAACTGCAGTCGATAATCTTCTTTCAGTTTGCCAAACTGTACCTCCAAAAACAATATTTTTTCATGTGTCTGTATCCACCCTCACCTCCTTTTTCTTCTCGAGGCACCATTTTTTGCTTTGTAATCATAGATCCACTCAAGGGACCCAAAACCCCTAGTTCCTTCTCCGGCTTACACATCATGTGACCCATGCACATTCAGTTACGGCTATATTAATAGAGTTCATATCTCTGCTGAAGCAGAGTAGTTCATCACTTCTCATATCTACTGCTGATAGCAGGTTTTTCATTAATGCTCATATCTACAAACTGATAAAGTATGTCATCAATGTCAAAGTTCAACAAATAATATCAAAATAAACAAAAAAATAATACATAAAAATAAGATATACAAATAAATAATAAACCTCCTTGCTTATAGCCATGAGTTCACAATGCCCCTATCTACTGCCTTAATCCAGGTAGTTCACCCATCCCCATCTACTGCTAGCTGACAGCAGTATTCACCAATACTCATATCTACTATTGACAGCAGGTATCATCAATACCCCTCTCACTGCCTGATAGCAGGTATTTCATCAATACCCATATCTACTGCTGATAGCATGTAGTTCATCAATGCTCATATCTATTGATGATAGCAGGTGGTTTATCAATGCTAATATCCTTCTGCTGGGTAATACTTCATCAGAAGGGTTGAGATAGGTATTTGCCACGCAGCTCAGCTTCAATCACGCGTGGTTGAAATATGTACAAATGGCGGAAAATTTTTTGCAATAAAAACATGGGTCCGTGACTGAGTGTTAGATTTGCTGCAACTTTTGGTTTAAAATCTAAAAATTAGCAGGAAAATTTGGCACAAAAGGCAGATTTCCTACAGGATCACTTAGCATATACCGAAGACCATGATAAGGGTGATTTTTTTTTTGTCCCCCTGTGCCGGGTGATTTTTTTTTTTTTTACAATGAATAAATGGTGAATTTTTTTTTCTTGTCTCCATCTCTGGTGAATTGTTTTTTCTTTCAGTCTAAGGGTGAATTTTGTTTTTCTTTCACACTCTAAGGGTGATTGTTTTTTCTTTCACACTCTAAGGTGAATTTTTTTTCTCAAAACTTCCTAACCCCCAAACCCCCCCGGATATCTAATGGTGCGTCCCTTATAGGTTTTTTCAGAATCATTTTTGTGAGAACCGGTTTGAATTGTTCTATGTAACGGAGATGTTATTATGCCGCCAAGTAAATCTCCCTTGCGCGTCCAAAGAAACTCTACAATGATTTAAGAAAGATAGGTTCAGGGAGGGTGGCTCTTTTAGAGCACAAGTTGCACTTATCATCAAAGCTTTTCCCATCTTTTAAGATTAACCTTATAGTATTGAGAGTGTCAGTCAAATAATTGATAAGAATTTACACAGACCCCATGTATGAGGTTAAAACAGCACTCTTTCCAGTGTTAGGCCTTGGTTTCTACTGAAAGTAAGTCCAAAAATCGACCTTGAACGGTCAGAGACTTGACCATGATTGTGCCAATACTCAGAAAGGATTAATTAATGGACTTCTTGGGCAATCTCTGACACATTTTTAGGATTGCCCCTCTTTATGCCGTCAAATTGAAAAATGTCTTCTATTTAACGGGCACCGACCGATATTTTCCCTAGTCCCCAAATGCTTTTCCCTTTTCACGTTTAGAGTCTGGGGGGTGGGGGGTTCTCAAGGGTTTGTTGGGTACCCATGCTCGGTCCAGGGGTTCTGAAAGTGACCCCTAACATTGACTAATTTTTCAGTGAAAATATATACCCCACCCTAACGGTAACCAGTATGCATTTAAAAAACATACCCGTTTTTCGATGAAAATATACCCCTAACGGGACCAATTTGTGGTAACATTTTATAAACCCCTAGCGGGACCTGCTTCATAAGTGAATAAAAAATACCTTTTAAGACCAATAGATGAGAAAAATAACACTTGTACGACTGTAAGAAAATTTACACACTGCAGGGGTTATTCTGACTGTTAAAGTTAATTTTCCCATTTTTTTTCAATGAGCCAGGTCACAAATCTTACCTAATTGATACCCCTACGGGACTAGAACGTTGTTATTATTGTGAATTGTGTTTGAGACCCCATCGTAGTTCCGCGGGGGCATTGCAGCTAGTCCCTCTGTTTTTGTAACGAGCATGTACCCGACCAATCCAAGAACCCCCCCCGGTTCCCTGATTCAGATAGCGGGTTTGACGTAAGACATCAAGACTGTCAGTTATGAGTTTGGCACATGTCCTTAACAGGTAAATAAAACGAAGAGAAGGGAAGGACATATTCTCGGCATAGCACTCTCACTTAATTCATTTCTTGAATAAGAAATTATCAATATTTTCAAGCCCCTCGCTGATCTCCTGCTTGATATATTCGTATACCTCAGATGGTTATTTTTTAATGTGACATAGAGATCCCAATATTTGATGATGCTCTTTGTCAGATTATTTGTTTATTATAAGGTATAGTGCACATATATCAGCAACAAAACAAATGGCTATTAGTGGAGCGTTTGGCTGCAAAATTGGTCACAACCCCTCCCCTCCGTTACAACAAAACGCAACCACTTCTCTTCGAAAGATAGTAATAAATAATTTAAAAAATGATGGTTGTGGTCAAAACGTTGGTGGCCGGTGGTTTTTTTTGGGTCCAAAAATCACGTTTTTGAGCTTACAACATTTAAGAATATCAAGATTTATTAATTTTTAAAAATGTTTTGTAGTTTTTTTGTAATAAAAGTTGTGTTACTGACATTTATATTATAGATTTCGGTTTTTCCAATATATAAAGGGTCTTGAATTTTATCCCCCCAAATCACCTTTTTTCCTAAAAAAAAAAAAAACCAAAAATCCTTTTTATCACGTGTCCCCACAACGAGTATTACCTGAACCCTTATGCAACGTATAAAACCTATAATCAATAACAAAAGGATACCATAAAAATTAAGATTTAAATATTTTACCCTTAAAATAAAAACTCATATAATTTCGCTTAACGTGCATGCCCCAATTTCCTTTTTGGGGCCTAGAATCATCCCTGTCCACCAAATATTTCAACCACAACCATCATTTTCTTAAAGCTTATATATGTATCCTTCCAATAAAGGTGGTTTGTGTTTGTTGTACGGTGGGGAGTGGTAACTCGAAAACTAGAGAGCACTTTTCAAGGCTCGGCCGCTGCGCTATCTGGTTCTTCGATTTTGAAAAATATTCTTCAGATGACTCCGGTATTGCCCCGCCCGGGGGGGGGGGGGGAGGGTCCATGGGACCTCACTAATTACTCATTAACGCTTGGCTGATTTAAATTTCTTTGGTATGAAAAGAAAGTATTTAAAAGTCGACATTACAAAATTCCGGCTGAAAAATACCACCGTAAAGTGGCCACCCTGGGTCACTAAATTTAAAGAATCTCTTAGCAAGTTGCTGATTCAGAGCTTCGAATGATAATTTTTGTGTGGAGTATCAAAATTGTCGACAATAACTAAAAAGACACTCGCATAAAATTCTTAATTCCATATTGAGATGATCGGATTTTTCGTTTTCATGCAGTACACATTATGTACAGTATAAAAAACGCCATATAGCACCGGTAGCATGGGCGGAATTTGAATGGGGGGGGGTGGCTCTATTTTTGCAGTAGCGCCCAGTTGTCGCAGTATGCCCCCCCTTGTCTTCAGAATTTTGAACCGACCAAAAAAAAAACATGCGCGCCCCCTCTATGGAGAAATCCTGGACCCGCCCCTGGTGTATCCCCAAAATTCCGGATCCGAAAATTTTAAACAAAGCTGTTATTTTCTATATGATGACTTTCAATTTGAGCTTAGGTTTTTACACGTTAATTAGTATATTGACAAAAGCATTTATTATAATCAACAAACAAACAATTTTGTTTGAAATAGGAGTAGGGCGCCCTCTTCGGTAATATTAGTGTGCTTTGTTGATACGG
>JAMKCH010034375.1:0-15048 GCA_023653785.1 Ophioderma brevispina
GCTGCCGCACAATTGAATGGTCGCCGAGTGAAACAACAGGAAGTTGTTTTTTACCTATACAATATGGCGGAAACAATGCATACACCTGCTGGTGCACATATTCCACACATGTGTTCTATTGTTTGACAAGGTGTATGCATTGTTTCCCGCCATATTGTATAGGTAAAAAACCCAACTTCCTGATGTTTCAATCGGCGACTCAGACCCGCTATCCATGTATATACGTCTAGCCCTATTTTTTTCATCATTATCAATTGTGCTTCTTTTGTTCAACCGTCCATTATAGTTACGAAAGCGGTCAGAGACCATTATTTAAAGCTATGAATATTCATCAGACCGTTATTTTTTCCGAAAGTGGTCTCTGGACACTTCCGGAGAAAAATAACGGTCTGATGAATATTCATAGTTAAACAATAGGACAATTGAACAAAGGAAAATTCTAGAAACACCTCGGCCTCAGGCGGTACAATTGAAAGAAATAAACAATGCGAAAGAACTGATAACTCAATATTAAAAGCTTATTGTGAACATCAGATTACCATCTATTTGTTAGAATGTCTGCGAATTCTCCGATGACGATTCAGCCAAAGTAGTGATTGTAAGTCATGCAAATTTCCGCATTCCTACGTAGGGACGAATTTTGTTTGGGACGAACAGATTATCCCTTAATTGGACCAATATTAAAGAATGGCTGGACTACAAGGGTCGATATGTCAATCATGTGATGTTTTAATGGGAGACTATTTTGGTACTGAAATTTAAACTCCTTATTTTGGTAGCCTTGTCATCAACAATTTGAATCTAGCGAGTTCCGAGCTCGCACTACAACACCCCTTTCCCATTAATAAGAAAAAGTGGGAGTTTCAAAGTTTCCAAAACATGGGTCTGTTTTCAAATTTCCTCTTCACAATAAAGGGAAAATCGAAACATTTTGCTCTTTTATTGTTGAAATAAACAACGATGAAAGAACTGGCGACTCAATAGAAAAGCTTATTGTGATTGTCGGATTACCATCTGCTTGTTGGCTCTCATCTAACATTTCGACTACGAATAGCTACGAAGCAGCCAAGCGAGTGATTCAAAGTCATGGAAATCTTTTGTATTCGATTTCAGAGAGACCATGTAAACATTTTGTTTAAAATAGTGAACAATTACTACCCGTAACGCCAGATCACTGAATACGGGATTTAAAATTGGAGGGAAAAGCGTATAAAAATAGAAGGGAATGTTTGCCTTTGTTTTCTTTATTATAAGCGCAATCGAGTGCTAGTGATAGCCGTGAGATATAGCCTATTTAAGAAATGCTACAGATAGGTTATCTTCTTAGCTAAAACCTTTTGAGCACAAACCTGCGTGACCCAACAACCGGTAGTGCACCGCTTATAACTCTCTATCAAGATCTTAAATTCGTGGTGTCAGAATCCGGGGGTCAGATACGCGAGAAAGGGTTATTTGAACTGTACCTACTTAAATATCAAAACCTGCCTACTTAATAACCATTAGACACGGGCTAACCAGTCAATAGGATAATCTTCTCAACAGATGGACATTTCTAAATCCGATCAGGCGTTTCTCCGACGATAAGATTATTCTCTCCAGAAGAGTAAACTTATTATCGACTAGTCCTGGTGTTAGACTCCTGCATACGTGAACATAAGCCACAATGTGTTTTTAAATTAAAAAAAACCTAACGCTGCTTCAAGATATTTAAAAAAAACAACAAATATATTCCTCAATTTTACTGAAGAAATTATCTTAAAATCGATTTAGTTCCGTCTCGAACTATAGGAAAGATAAACAACGCCGTTATGAAAAAATAATGGAGTTTTGATCAGGTCTGGCTTGCCTGTAGACTCCGACCTAGCGGCTCGCCTTTTAGTTGGAAGTCTAACAGGCTCACCAGACCTTATCAAAACACCATATTTTTCATAACGGTGTGCTCTCATCCTTTATCTATTTACGTAGAGGTCAGTGGTTCTGTTAGACAATGATTTCGGGCAAGGAATCTCATACGGCTTTGCAGGCTTTTCCTGCGAGAGGGTGATTATCGCATTACCTTAAGCCGGTAAATGCGATCATGGTGGGAGTAAATAACAAAGGCGGCAACGTGATAGGGTATTTGAAACTAATGTGTTGTGGGTCCTCTTATCTCTATGTCTATGGTCACAATGATATCAACAATTAGGGTGATACTAGTGTTGAGCTTTAATTATATGCACGGGTTAGCCACGGAAATTTGTTTCATAGCCGCCCATTGGATTTTTTAACTGAATGCATTAATATTCCTAGATTTACGCTTTTTTTAAAACCAAGGGACAATTTCGTCTTCAAATTTTTTAGTCTATAAGTAATTGTTATACAATTATCTTTTCTATTTAAGACATGTTACTGCATGCTTCAACATAGTATCTTTTTTTTTCGACAATAATTTGTAATAGTAGGGTCAAAATCAGGGGTCCTGTGACCATGGAGAGCAAAGTTCGTTTGATGATGGATTTTGGTACTTTGGCGTATTTAAGCAAATTCAGTCCTATGCCCCTCCCAAAAAAGTGTGGGGAAGTCCAGGAGATGGAAAATCCAAAATGGCTGCCGGCGGCCATTTTGGAAATTAGAAAATGTGTATCTTGAACAAAGTAATTTACAAACATGGAATAAGTGTCATTTTTGACTACATGTGACATCAGAAGTCCAATTCCTGAGTTAGTTTTTTTTTTCATTAAGAGGTCACCTTTACTGTAAATCCAATTAGATGGTCGCCACTGGCTATGGTTAAATATTACATTTTTTTACATAGTCCAAGCCAGTTCAGTGAATTTGAAGACGTAATGTATTGTTTTAAGACCAGAAATCCATTCCAGGTGTAGTTGTTAACCGGGACGTCACATCGCTATGTAGAAATCCAAAATGGCCGCCGGCGGCCATCTTGGAAATTACCATATTGTGTATCTCTTGGACACTTAACTTATAAACATGGAATAAAATAAATGCCTTTTTTCACTAAATTATGACCAGGAGTCCATTCCTGAAGTTAGGTTTTTCATTAGGACGTCGTCTTTACTTAAAATCAAGATGGCTGCCATTGGCTATATTAAAATGTTAGAATTTTACATAGTGCCAAGCCAGATCACCGTTGAAGGACGGTTTACGTGACCGGAAATCCATTCCAGGTTTAGTGTGTTAATGGGAGGTAACCATCCACTAGTACAAATCCATGGCCCCAGCAGTCTTCTTGGAAATGACCAATTTCTAAGGTGGCTGGTATATAAGACCCCCATTTACAGCCATCGTTAAAGACCTCATGTTATTTTTGAAAAAGGTTCACCCAAATACCCCCATATTTTTTTTTACATTTTACCACGTACCAAAGACCCCTATTTTGGAGGGAGGGAAATTTGACAATTTTACCCCCAAACCTCTATTTTGGGAAAATTTGCAAACAATTTTCCCCAAAGGCCTTATTTGGAGCATTTTGGTTGTCTCTCACCCAAAGACCGCTTATTTTGGAGTTGTCATGTAACCGAATGCCCTATGTTTGGAAGCGCAGTATACACCCATCGTTTGTTTTGCAGTTTGTACCGCGGATCCTAATCAGATTGAATGGGGTCAAAAATCCATGCTAAAATGGGCATTTATGGGAGTTAGCCTGACTGCACGTAGGTCCACCATAAATGTACTTGAAAGAACCAAAGGCGTTCAGGTGTGAGAGAGGACATCGGCTCTGAGTGGAAGGCTTTTTCACGCATCGTTGAAGATATATTACTGGTTTGGGTGTGCTATGGACTTCTTACCATGTCCATGAAAGACACTGTCACAACTGCTAAAGACACGCAGAGGAATGGTGACATCTGCAATGTTTTATCATAAAATGCGCAGGAGTGAGATTATCTTCCTTATCCATAATGCACAAACGCCCTGGAACATGTGGGTACATACTGATTAACATAAACATCAGTGACCATACAAGAATTGTATCGTCTCTGAGTGTCTGAAAAGGAATGCATCCAGGAGCTCGTCAAACAGTAGATTGCTGTCTCGAACGCAACAGGAGCTATTCCCATGTATTTATGAAAACGATAATACCTTTCCATCATCCACTGTTTTCATAGTCCTCAGCTTAGCAATCTAACAACTAAATTTCTACTCCAACACTTAAAGTCAGACAAAGACTTTTTTATGAATGGATAGAAGCCTTCCTCCGAGTTGCTTGGTCCTCCCTCAGACATGAAAGCATTGTTCTTCAAGTAAATCTATGGGCTCTATGATGGTGACAAAAAGTGCAGGTCTGGCTAAATGCTGAACTGAACTGAAATCTCAAAAGAAATGCACCATTCGATTTCCCGACATGATGATAATATTACTACCACCTTGTGCAGCCAACAACCTCATGAGTTCAAAGCTGTCAGTTAAATTAAAGGAACATCTTCTGCAGTATGGCTGGCAGCTGGTAGATGGCAATTAATGTCACAGTACGAATACACTCAACCAGCGTACCACAGCTTTAGCTCTAGCTGCCCATTCTGTTTGCAACGGATTGATTCCGATAGTGATGAAGGCTCATCTGCCAAACAGCAACTGATGCGATACATCGATGGACACTCTGAGTCCAAAAGTGATGTGTAAACCTCTTAGTAGGGTAACTACTTTGGAAGTGGGGAAATTTCCATCATAATTCAAAATAGTAATATGGTGCATCTTTGATTTCACAAAGGATATTTTCAGAATCCCCACAATCCCATCCAAAACTAGTTAATCACCGGGTGCAACTGTAATTTGCATTAATTTATCCCACTAACCCCCCCTACCGAACCTGGGTCCGTTCCCCAACACGTACTTACGACAACTGGTAGCCTACCTTTATACTAAATATGCGTACCTTCACTACTAGTTATACTGCGTTCCCGAAACTCGTCGGAACCACCTAACCACTAAAATTTACGTACTGAACTTCCACTCCGATACTATTTTGTGACTTAGTACCAACTAATGCATTGCACTGCGCTCCCAAACTGCACGTATGCCAGTTGTTGACTAAATCTGACCCAATGTTTACGCACAAAACTACGTCTATTCGGGGGTTTTGACTTGACACAACACTAAGCTATTGAGGCTTGACCCAGTTTTCGAATGTCCTCTTTTGTGTGTATTAATTAAAAATGGTGAACACGAACCAAATATATTGACCCAAAATGACCAATTCATAAGTTTGAATGAATCGATATTTTCGTTTTGAATGAAGTATACAATTATGTGTAGTAATATGTGCCATAGTATAGGCCTATAACAAAAATTTCCGGTTCTCGAATTTTATAACTATTGTGATTTAGTTCTTTTACACAGAGATTAATATATTATACTGGCGAAAACTGGAGGTTAGTTTTAACCCATGGATTTAATTTAACACCTTCTGGAATCAATAAGACCCACACAACGTATGAGATTTACACAATTTCAGTGTTACATACTAACATGTTAGTGTTGTATTAACACAAATTTTGGTGTTTTCAATGTATTATATATTACAGCTGCTTGGTGTTAATTTTACCACCATATATCAATGTTTGATTATTTTTTTTATAACACTGCGGAATGCCAAATTGACACTACTGACTTGTGGTTAATTTAACACCAATACGGGACCGCACCCTCTGATGTTATTTAACACTACAACTTGGTTTTAACATTTATAGTTGTAATGTCGGACATTTTAGTAGAAAATGGTGATTTTGTTATTGTTTGCTCCTATTGTACGTCTTCCTCTAACATTTCAAAACATTTCATAATCAGATCACCAAAATTTCTAGTTAGATTGTGCAGCACCACCGAACGGTAAATTCTATCTTTCAACACCAGAACAACTGACAAGCTTGACAACCAACTTTGGTGTTATCATTTTAAAACACTCCGATTTTTTGGGCAGTGTATATATGGACAAGCATTATGTACAAAAAATACGATTTGTTTGAAAATTCATGGCGCCCACATCGGAAAATCATCTCTGATTCATCCTTTGACAAACTGTTTTTTCATATATGGTAAGGCTTGATGTAATCATGGCAGCGGTGGGGGTCGTGATCTAGGGGTAGAAATGGTTCCCGAACGACAAATTGTGAATTAGATAAACACACCGGATCCCTTTCGAAAAAGAAGTTTTAGATTACTATATAGGAGCCGCACATACACCATAATTGATATACCAAACTATACGAATTATATGACATACGGCATTGGAACACCATCAAATATTAAAGGGACTGAAATAGAACAATAGAGTCTTAGGAGGTTAGATCTGACAACTCTGGGGAAAAAGTAAATATAATAATAATAATATAATAATAATAATCAATTAAAAAAGTACAAAATACAGACTGTTTCCCATCAGGTTATTGTATAAAATAACGGAAAAAAAAAACCCCCCAAACATTAAACAGCCTATTTTTCATGTTTGTAGCACATACACATAAAATGGCATACGGATCAAGCTTGATAAATAGATCATTAAATTTAAAGATATAGATACTTAAAAGTATGTTTGGCAGATTAAAGGTATCTGTTTCTCTTGGTTTGGGGGGGATTATCATGTACAGAATTTATATCTGCAGTAAGCGGTTTGTTGGAATTTTGAAGATGGTCAAGCTTTTAGATCGGATTATTTTTCTGTCAGCCATATCTAATAAAGTTATTCTGTTAAGGTTATTTTCTATCCTTTCTACCAAGGAAATCCGTTGTTTAAATGTTTTGGCCACCATACCACAACCACCTACAACTACTACTGTAAGAAGACGAAGAAGAAGCACATGGAGTACATAAATACAAATAAACACAACATAACTTAGATTGCAAGATGATCACTGAATGTATACAGAATATGTCAAAAAGACCCTATCCAAAATAACATCCATTGTGGCTATTAGTGAATAACAAAGCTTTTTTTGGGGTGGGTGGGGGGGGCTCTTTGAATTCACATGATAAAAGACATAAATCGGAAATAAAGTAACCCAATAGTGAGAATATTCCCCCAAAGACGCCCCAAAAAAAAAAAAAAGGGAACTTCTTTGGCCATAACCTAACCTCGTAGTAATTATGGTAAATGAATACAGAATCCCCTTGCTCATACCTTTTGCTTACCTTGGCATATATGGAATTAGTTTAAGATGTATTTTCCCTTCCACATTTACCTACCTTAGGAAATATAATGTCTGTCACTCTAACAAAGAAACGATTTATCTTCCCTTTTAAAAATATTTAATTTTGTTTATTGTTTCTAGCAAGATTCCCATCAGAACTGCCGAAAATATTTGAACTGGAAAAGCAAACCAATAAGCGCGGTTGAAAACTTACATTTTGCAGGATTTTGTTATGTTGGCTTTTTTGCCTTTACGACACCAGTGTACTAACTAACTGGCTTTTTCTATGATAGACATGGTCGTCCGAGTAATCATGCCTGTTTTTTAGTGTCACTAACCTTTTAATACATTCTATTACGTGGCGAAAGGACAATATCTAAGCACTGTCACACACGCTAGTCACACATTACAAAACCACACCCACAAATGCTCCCAATTCGTTTAATCGATAGGCTTGAAGAATAGTCCCTAATACGATTCGTAACTCTTGATGCGTATCACGAGTTGAGAACCATCTCAGCAGTTTTGGGAACAGACGTAAGTCGCACCTAATATAATGTTAGCTTGTGCTTGAGCAGAGTTGCGACACACTATCCATCAACTTTGGGAACGAACCCCTGGGGTCGTTCCCAAACTCAGTCGGAAATCTACGTGCATGCTATGTCAAGCTGAGTGGGACCAGTTTGTACAGAGCACTGTGTACTGGTATTAAAGGGCTGTGTAGGACATATGCATAAGTTAGTATACTTGTAGGGTTACACATGAGTTTTGGGAACGGCCCTGGGGGCCGTTCCCGAAAGTGGTCATACGACAGTCGTAGCCTCTTTCTATCGCAAACTTTTGCGTAAGTCACACTTACGAAGTTACTGCGTTCCCGAAACTTGTATGCACTTAAGATTTTTCTTCTTCAAAACTTACGAAAAATCTACGTCTGTCGTAACTAGCATGTACGCTATTTCCACGACCGTTCATGCGTTCCTGAAACTTAACTTAGCGCAGGATTATCGTAAAGTTACGCGAATTTCTAAGTCTACCAGAGAGACGTAGGACTGACATGTAACGATATAAGTTTATATGGACAATATGGAAGAGCTAGTATTCGTGATTTTTATTTGGAAAAGGGGAGGTGAGGCTGGGAGATTGATTGTAGGAGACTATTCCAACCGTTTTGAACATGCTCGAGACGAGACCCGGGGGAACGGGGGCGCCCTGTGTTGGTTTTGGGGTTGGTGTATGGGTTATGTTGTGGGGTGTATGTGGTATGTGTTTTTGGAGTGTTAGTTCTGTTTTGTTTTCATCAGTGTCACTCAATACCGATTCAAAACTAATTTGAAAGACTTATGTGGGCCTATATCTTGTCGATTGTCTCACAATTCAAAACAATTATTCTTTTTTAACTACCTCTTTTGTGTATTTCAACTAACATTTTTAGGGGGTGTCTCCAAAAGACTCCGAGTTTTCAGTACATCAACGGTACTTCCAAACTGAGTGCTCCACTTTCCCCAAGTTGAAAGACTGTCAATTAGGTAGTGATTAATGAGTACAGCGTGTCTAAATTGTCAAAATATTTTATTCCATTATTTTCCATTTTACTTAAGTGAGAAGTAGTACGTGTTGTCTCTGTACTGTAGGCCTAGCTAGGGTGTACTCGTCACACGACATCGTTATTGAGTCACAAGTAAGCTAAAGGACTGGCCAGATTTAGGCTATTGAGAGAAAGTTCTCTTGTATAATTATTTACACCTAGCGTTATCGCCTAAGGCTATCATTGGTATTGTAAATGAAAAAGTAAACATGTTATTGTGAGGGGTTAATTTGCTAAAAAAAAGGTTCAAATGTCTAAATTACTGTCTAAATGAATAACTGCTCTTGCGCATGAGTATATTGACACAAATATCTATTTTTTTTCATGTATCTAATGCAAGGAAAAAACTAATATGCATCTCACTATTGTGTCCTTGCTTTTAAAAATATACAAATATACGCGAGATGTCATTAAGCGTCTTATGAAGAGTGGAATCATAATGCGAACCCCACCCATTATGGGCTGTTAGAGTAAGGGGGGGTAGCTAACATTACATCAAGGTTTATGCAGACAAATTATCAAACCCTATACCCGTTTCTAAGTAAACAAGAAACTAATTTTATGTAGGTTATCATGACCACTGACCCTCAACAAGTAATATTTTTCATTGCTCAAAACAAAAATTGTAAAGTGCAAAATTTAGCTAACAAACATAGCTGGAAACCCGAGACCATAAAACCAAAAACAATTATTATACTTATTTCAAGAACAATATCTTTACTTCCAGGATTTGATCTACATGGAAAATTGTTATATAAGGTCTGTTATATTTATTGAAGAAAAAATTTAAATACACGTCCATGTGCAAGCAAGTTAGTATTCATTGCATCTTGCAGTATGCAAGTGATTAAATGTAAAATGTACATTTTACATGTAAGTTATGGTATAGAGCTACGTGTACATGTTAACACGAGTATGAGTTTAAAAATTATATTTCTTTATAATACAAGGACCCTACCAAATTTCGATTAAAAAAGAAAATAAACAAAATAGAGTATGAATTAAATCTAAATTGGTCACCAAAAATGAAAATAACATCTCTCACTCGCAGAGACTATAAAAAACTAACTGAAATAGTCAACTCTAATTACATTTCTATACAAAACGAATTAATTAATAACCACGATGAAAAAGAAGTGAAGCACAGGAGCCTATACATGAAGAAATAAAAAAAATATTGAAGAGTTTAAACACACACACTATCACATACCCACACGCGAACAAAAGAAAAAAAAAATAACAATAGACCAAGTTGACCGACCACAAGCGAACCCTGTCCGAGTGTTTTAATACTTGTTAAAGTTCTATAGATATACCACACAATAAAAATCATTCAACCTGAGGATAATAGGCACATGTAACATTCGCAAGTGTATCAGGGGGGGGGGGGGAACTTTTGCACCAGACAGAGCCCAATTTTAATCAATCAATGATGGAATGACATTTAAATCGCTTAGGATTAGTTAAGTAAGATTGCCGTAGGTTTACTGGTAGAAAATGCACTACGAGCATCTTAAGTACACTGTTCGGGAACGACTACTACAATGGCGTAACCAAAATCTTAAGCCGTGCGAAGAATGGAAATGTACGATCATAGTTCGGGAACGGACCTGGTCTCTACACTGTGTTAAATTCAAAGAATGCCAAGGCATGATGGGCATTCTGAAATCAATGAATAAACATAATTTATTGTGAGAGAACTCCTGGGGTCCGGTCGCCCAAATAATACGTAACCACGTCTACACGAAATCCTGGTGAAGTCTTACATAATTAGACCTTTAGACAGTTGCACAGTGATTTGGATAAATTTTGTCACTCAAGCATGACATAGTACGCACGTAGATTACGACCGACTTTCAAGAACGGGGCCCCTGATATCAAATTAAGTCAAAACAACACGTATTAAAACATGTTAGGTTTTTCATGCATTTTGTAATTTCCACGATGGCTGTCAGTGGCCATTTTGGATTTGTTTATACTGATGGTAATGTTTAATTAACAAATTACACTCAGGAATGGATGATGGTCACACAATTCTCAAAAAAACAGTATTGATTGTAACAGATTGAACTGGCTTAGAATATGTTAAATGTATTCAAAATGGACTCTTCGTCATAAAATTAGTCAAAAATGTCACTTTTCCATGTTTGTAGTGTATCTTTGTTCAAAATGGTCAACAGATACACCAATTTGGTTAATTCCAAGATGCCACCAATGGCCATTTTGGATTACTGCATAGTGATGGGACCCCCCACGGTAACTACATGGATTTATGGTCACGTCAAACAATTGGAAACAATAATTGGCCATCTTCAAAGGTGAACTGGCTGGGATTGTGTGTATAGCCAGTGGCAGCCATAGTGGATTTACAGCCAAAGAGACCTCCTAATGAAAAAATAACTTCAGGATGGACTCCTAGTCATCAAATTAGTCAAAAAAGGACATTTTCCATTTTTGGAAGCTAGTTGTCAAGAGATACACAATTTTGATGTAATTTCCAAAATGGCGACCGGCAGCCATTTGTTTTCTACATAGTGCTGTGGACCATCCAGTTTAGCAAACTAACCTAGAAAAAGGTTCTGGACAGGTAGAACTTAGAAACAATACATTAACTGTCTTTAAAGGTGAAACTGGTTTGGATTATCTGAATAGTTGTATTGGAGCATAATTAGTGGCGGCCATCTTGGATCACAGTAAAGATGACACCTATTGAAAAAATAACTGTTGGAATGGACTTCTGAAACATAAATAGTAAAAAAAGACATTTATTCAATGTTTGTAAGTACTTTTTCAGAGATACACAATTTTCTAGTTTCCAAAAATGGCCGCTTGGCCAAGCCATTTTGAGTTTTCACTTCTCCTGGGTTTCCCACACTTTTGAGAGGGCATAGGAGCTCATTTGTTTAAAATACCCCAAAGTACAAAAAATCCATCATCAAACGAACCTTTGCTCTCCTGTCACGGGGCCCGCTGACTTTTGACACTACTATAACTACAATGTATATACATCAAATTCATGGCCGCCATATTGGATTTTCAGCTGAATTTCCGTAAATTTCGTAGTGTTCTGCATTTGTAAAGCAAGAGGCAATTTTTTCTTCAATTTTTGAAATTCTAAAGCAATTATTATTACAATTATCTTCAAATAAGACATGATAATTGAAGGCTTCAATATTTTTTTTTCTGTCGATACTGATACAAAAATTTGTACCGTCTATACTGCTACACCAACGGCTGTGATTGTAATCAGTCTAGTTACTATTCCTTGACTTCTTATAGCAACATGCGGCGCCACACTGAATCCTATATAAATTGACGCAATTCTCCTTCTGTTTGTCGCCTCAGTCTGTATTTATTTGTTTGCCTCTGCCCTTCCATCTTCAATGTTGAATATTTTCAATCAACAATCAAATTATTTCATCTCAACATCAAATATAATAATAGAATATAATTGTGCATGATAAACAATAATGGTGATTGAGATGGGGACACTGCTGACCGCATAGCGGGGGATTGCAGTGCCCTGAAACAAAGGTTTACAGCAATAACTATTGAATAGAATGGACGAACATACATTACCCAGGAATTGTACTTGATATGAAATCGAATATACAAAATACATTAAAATATAGTGAAAAAAGAAAAATGTTATAATAAAAGCAATAGATATTGTATGAGCGAATAGTTGTCCTGGATTTAAAACAGACAAAAATATAGAAGAGTATCTCACGTGTACGTGCATTCACACAACGTAGGAACAACAATAAGACAGGACAAAACGATGAAACCTACTAACCTACTGACTAACCTACTGACAAAACAAAGGACGGGAAGGGACAATGACAAACATATGAGTTACAATATGCTAATCAACCAAGGACGCGTTCAGTGCGTTATACTTCTACATACATTGACATGAACTGATCTTGTGTGATATGGGTCTATAATCATGCCCAAAAACCAAGGGGTGTTTTTTCTAATTATGCACGAGCGAAGGAGGTACGAACTGCCATAGGAAGTGAGATTTACTAGCTCATAGTGAAACGAGTATAAAACGACTATATTATTTTCAAGTGAAAAAACAAAGTTGAATTGCAGATAAATGGGGACAAAAGTTATGGAGAGAGGTCATTGTTGAAAACTGATGAGTGTATTTTTTAAGTCGTTTTAAATGACGCAAAGGAAGGAAAATGTTTAGGTGATCAGGTATGTTTACAAAATAGAAATAGAGGTCATTGGAGAACTGGGGTGTTCTGGCAAAAACAGTGTCTTTCTTGATGAAAAAAATCTTGGGCATGTTATGTTATATGATGAGAAGGTGTGTCAATGTTAAAGGAAGTCATCAAATATGAGGTCGTAGGGAGGAGCTCATGATGTAACGCGAAAATAAAAGATGAAGGCTGTAGTTGTAGATATTAATAATTCTTCAATGTTGTACGAGACAAAAAAGGGGGTCAAGTATGAGCAAGCTAAATAGAGTTAGTGCATGTTCTTGTAATTCTTTATTGAAGTAAAAGAGCGAGTCAAGATTGGCATTGTTGGAGTCGGCCAATATCCATTGCCCCATAAGAAAATAAGGTAGAACAAGCGAATTATTATATGTTTCCAGTGACTCAGGTGGGAGGAAAGGTCGACCTTACGAATTATTACCATTGTCTTTGACCTATTTTAGAAACATGTTGAGTTTGTGAAGCCATGATAATTGTGATCAAAGAGTAGGCCTAAAACGTTAGTAGTCCGTCTTGCTGAATTATGTATTATATATAGGTGTCATGCTTGTTTGTTACTGTGCTTATTTTTAAATATATGTATAGTTTTTAATGTTGAGAGATAACTATTTAGTTTAAAAGAATTCGGAAATGTAATTAATAAGTATTTATAAAAAAATTAAAAAAATTAAAAAAATTAAATAAGTGAAAAAAAAATATTTGTGTCATCTGCAAATAAAATAAAATGGGGGATTTTGGAGCATGGTGGGAGGTCATTTATATAGATTAATAAGAATAATAAGCGTAAAGACTAGATCCCTGTGAACGCCACATATGACATTGCAGTTTCAGATAAGATGTTATTGAATGCAAATCCTTTGTTTTCTACCGAGGTGGTCATTTTATGAAGTAGAATATCATGATTTATGGTAGCAAAGGCTTTGCTAAGATCAAGAAAAATAACAATGGTGTGAGTTTTGTCAATATTTTTGGAAATGACGCAATAAAGCTCTTAATTGTCATGTATGTCGATCGTTTAGGCCTAAAACACAAATTGGTGCGAGGTGAGTATATTGTGATGGGTTATGAGGTCGAAATACAACTCTAAACAATCTTTCAGTAGTTGGAATAGCTGGTAGGAATTGGAAATTGGTCATATAGTTTTTTTAAAATCGTGCTTTTCACCGGCTTTGAAAAAACGGTATAACATAAGCCTCTTTCAGTACGGATGGAGAACAATGCCGGTAGAAAGGGAATTATTAAAAATATGGGCAAGGACATCAATGATAGTAGAATAATTGGATTAAAGCGGCATACTGTACCAAAAAACAAAACATTTTCAAAAATATTAACTTTCTTCAAATTCTCTCAAATGATAGTCTAGGCCACTGGAAGAAACAGAGATATAGTGTACACATAAAATAAACATACCAAAACAGATATGGACATTATATGAGGCTAAAGACATCAGGTAATTTGTAGGCCAACTTTTAAGTTTTCCATAACTTAATCAACAAATGTGTTATATTACATGAATCTTTTTGACTCGGACTCACTGATATAAAACCACAAAGGTATAGACGATCAAAACATTGCTGCATAGCGTGGAACAACATGCATACGGCGTGCGTGTTCTTGTGTAAATGCCATTTTCGCTCGTTGCTGAATTTAAAGTCGCAAAGGAGGAAGGGAAAGGCGGAAACAGATCTTGGAGAGGAGGGGGGCAGGTATTATTTATGTATTATGTTCTGTTACCCATAGGAAGTGATTTGGTTTTAATAATTTCAGGGTGAGGGCTTTGTTATAAAAGCCTTCACCCTGAAAAATATCGATTTTGAAAAAATATTAAGGGCGCACTTTTTCAATTGTGCGAGTGTGTCTTTAAGAAGGATTGTACTGATGCCATCAGCGGCACTGCTGTTGCTGTTTGTCATCTTTGATGTTATTTTGTCAATTTCAGCAGTGAAGTCGGATAAATAAAATGCTATTGGATTATTAAGAAACTGATAGAGGTGGGCATAATCAATAGGCGGATCTCAGATTTTCAGCAAGAGATTACGAGTGATAGCAAAAATGTGTTTAAAGGTGCACGAGAGATTTCACATATCAGTGTCTCTCAAAAAACGGAAAG
>JAMKCH010034376.1:0-16122 GCA_023653785.1 Ophioderma brevispina
TCCCGGCCACGGCGAAATCCTGCTGTTCGGTCCGGCGATGGGGTTCGACGACGGTGCTCCCCGAGGCCAGGATCATCGCTCAGGAGTTTGAAGGAGACACACAGTAGTGATAGTGGGGCGGTAGTTCTTAGGTGTGTCGACAGGCTTGTTTTGGTTTAGGTATCGCGATGATATTAGCTCTCCTCCAATCTTGGGTTAAGGACTGGGTTGTGAGGCAACATGGTAGAACTCCTGAGCCAAGCTAGACATTGTGGGCCGCAGTGCATCAGGAACTCTGCTGGTATGTTATCTGGGCCTTTCCACTCTTAGTTTGCTGATAGCAGACGTAAGCTCATCTAGTGAGAATGGTTTTTTGAAAGTGACCCGTCCACGGCAGGGGCGCACTAAGTTTGGTGATCTCTTTTTTGACATCGCAGTTTATCCTTATCAATTTTATCCAAACGACCATTTGCGGAGGAGTTTGCTCACGTTGAGTTGGCATTCACGTACATTTCGATGGTGGTGTAAATCTGCCGGTGAGGCGGTTTTAGTCATCCAGGCCTTCAGCCTGGAGTGGGTGAAGTCGTTTCCTTGGACCGTCCTCCCTCCCAGCGCGCACGGCGTTTCCTGTCCAAGCAATTTGTACAGATCTGAAGCCTTAGATTAAGCTTCCTCCCCGGGTTCAAATTCATGAAATCATTGTAAAGAGCGTCACATTCCTCATCTCAAGATGGGATATAACTGCGACGGCAGCCACTTGGGATGGTCTTCTTTGCTATGTGTGATAAAGAGTTGCCAGTGCTGTGCAGAATTGTCCAGTTGGAGGAGGTTGGTGTCGATAGTTGTGCCACTTCTGAATCCATCAGTTCTTGAACTGGTCCCAGTCTGCCTTGCGGACGTTCCACCTTTCACTGCTTGTTGGGTACAGGCTTAGCTAGGCTCTCCTGATACATCCGTGATGGTCTGGTGTTGGTACTTCGGAAAGCGGTCGACAACAGTACGTTGAATGAGATGTTGTCCCATGTGCACAAGCAAGGTCAGTGTTGTAGACGTAATTCCACCTACCATAGTTAAGTGCCTGGTTGCTGGGTCGTGCACAATTTGTACACCGATTTTTTGAGGCCCAGTCCTCTAGTGTAGCTCCATCAGGATTGGTTTTGCTGTAACACCCGAGTAATGCTATGCTATAAAGTCGCCCGTAATACATGGTCTCCAACCTAAGTTTGTAGGAGTTCTGCTTGAGCCATGGTTAGGTTGGCTTGGTAGACTTGGTGACATGAACCCCTGCAATTTTGGTACGTTTCACATTCCTCAGGGTGGAAGTCTGCAGGTGAGGTTGCAACTTGTTTCCATTGGGCTATGACTAGCAAGGTTGGCAATCCCATGGGTAGCGCTCCCTCGGTGTGTGCAGCAGGTTTGCCGCAGATGTTAAGAATGGAACTGTCCGGAGTGTGTGTCTCTTGGAGGTGAATCGCATTGACTTAGGCTATGAGTGAGTTGTTCGATTTATGTTGTATCTTTTGCCCTAGTGAACCTTCCACATTTAGTTGAGCACTGAGATGCCATCTGACTTGACAGCCGATGATGCATTCCCTGAGAAGGGCACGTGTGCCAGACGGGCACAGATAGTGTCCTCTGACGGGCATGATAAAAAGAGGTGAGATAAAAAGACAGCATGAATGAAAGACCGTGACAGAATTGTCCTTTTAAGGACATCTCTTGTTTTAAATGGTTGTTTTTACAATCGGGTACCTCAAAGTGGTATGATTAATTTTTCAGTATGGGATGTTTGTGCCTTGTAGGCAAGCAAGAAGTACATTCCAAGATTTTTTAGCTTCAGTCTTCGTGAACAGTTTTTATGATTGATCAAATGGTACATTTTTTTCGGAGAGACAAGTGATTTTTGTACATAGCTCTTCATTCATTTCTACATTTGGGGTGAAAAAACAACGTGCTTGGGATATTTTACAGTATCATATTTTTGTATTATAGATAATTCAAAGAGTATGTTTTCTCAAATCTGAGGTGTGAAGGTCTTCAGAAAACAATTAGGGTTAGTAAAAACGTTGGGGGTTTTCGGAAAGGACATATTTTGACGGACACTGCTTCCAAACAGTTGATCATTGCGATACAGGGAAAACTTAAGGGGGTAACCATCAGTTGTTTACTACAATGTATAGAACTAAACAAGAGTTGTTTTTATAAAAGAACTCACAAATCAATCTGTCACTTTAGTTTAAGCTTATTAGCCAAAATACGGAGAGGACATTTTTTTGACTGAATTTACCACTAAATTTTCAACTGACACCGCATGTTACGAAATGTTCACATTCTTTTAAGATTTCTGGATATCAATTACCTTGCTTCAAATGTTATTCCTGAATGATGAATGTTGTCCTAAATGTTCTTAATGACAGTGATGAATCTACTCAAATATTAACATACAATCAATGAGACACGTTATTTAAGCAATTTCCCATAATATGTTACTATTTTTGTAGTCCCTGAAGCATTTCAAATGGTTCTTGCAGCTTAGGTAGTACTTTTGGTGTCTTTAAGTTGGCATAGTACAATTTATGAACATACAGAGCATTGTTTTTTTATGGGTCACATTGTATTGTTCAGCCAAGAATCCCCTGATGTAAAACAACCCTTAAGGGGGTGCGGGACTTCGAAGACGTGGTAAAAGTGGATCTCACCCTTCTAAAATGTCCTTTTATGGACTTTTTTGAACATCTCAACACCGAAAAGTGATTTATCTTTGTCAAGATTTGGAACCTTGTTATAAAAAACGAACATTTGGCCTTTTCACACCCCGCACGCCCCTCATCCCGGCCTTTGTACGGCCGCGATTTTTTCCCGTATATTACAGCGAATATTAAGCACATTTTGAAGAGCGCCCTAGCGCCCCCAATTTTCACAATTTGATAATTTTTGGCACAGTTGGTAATTGTCTAGGACTATACCTGCGAACGAGAATGCTACAAAATGGCGTATTTAAGCACAAATAAGCGATTTTGTAATTAGAATTGGAGCCCAGATTGGACTGACGCATAGCGTGTAAATGCGGCGTTTTTATTTCCGTCCATAATTAAATAGTGTCCACCCCAATCGAGAAATAACCTCATGAACTGGCTTGCCGGAACGAATTAAAACACCTCATGGATGAGCGTAGACCGTACATGGCGCTTATTTCCCGGCTATTTTCACATTGGAAGGCCGTTTCCAGCATGGCCGTTGTATTATTATCGGGATCCCCGATAATAATTATCTAGTACAAAATTCCTTCGTTTAGTGACACATAGACATTTCGAGCTTAAACCATTCACAGTTTTTTTACTATAGCCATTTACCAATGCAATTCGTGTAAAAATCTCCAACTTTTTGAACAAAATTGGGGCGCTTCTTCAAAAAAAATTCAAACATAAGGAAATGATCTTTATTATTAAAATCACTTACACAAATTTTCCGTGGCAATTTGTGAAATTCCTACCACGGATAACAGGTTTTGTTGACACTCCTTGCAAATTAGTTTTACCAGTATGATTTGTGACCCAATTTAAAAGCATTCAAACTATATGATGCAGATTTGTTTGTCAATTTTTGGAAGTGATTCCAGTAAGGATCCCATTTCATTATTTTCTTAATTTTGTTTTTTCATGCCATTGGTGTCCCCTTTAATATATGTTTGTTGCTCCATTGGAATTTGAAATGGACTGCCATGAGTATTTTCAAAGTATGGACAAAATGATGTTTTTGACCAGCTCAACTTGTTTGAAATCCAACATGTGTGAGTCTAACTTCAACCGAGGGTTGACAAACAGAAGGACGTAACTCAAACTGAAAAGAAATATTAAAGAATTTCTTTAATTCTTGTTCTGCGGTTACATAAAATTAAAACTTGTTCTTTGTTATACAATGTTTTTGCTCCATTACCATATATGACTTATGAGATGTTTACATTTTGAGTAAGAATAATTTGCTTATGAAAATTTAAACATCACATTTCTCACAAGCAGTATTAAAGCAGAATAAAGAAATTCTTTAATATTTCCTTTCATTTTGAGTGAACGTCCTTCTGTTTTGTCACCCCTCGAACTGGGTTTGGGTAGTCATTCATAATGACTATTTGTTTCTCTCACGGGTCATTAAGGGTGCAACAGCTTATCCATTAGAAGTTTTTCTCTTCTCCTTCGCCGCTCTGCATCACACTCCAGTACAGGGTATGTGGGAAAGGGAAAGAAAGGTGCATTTAGCAGATGTTTGCGACTTAAACATGTTTATCTACAGCCTTGAATGGTTTGTTGTCAAGACTTTTCTGTATCTAAATGACTCCGTTACATGGTATAGAGTGACTCCAAAAAATTGTGCATGATAAAACACAAAAATTTGATCCTACCTGCTTACCCTCAACTGTGACGCAGTTGACGTTTTCACCATGATCTGCATCTTGTTGTAGATTTCGGTGCGTGAACAAATGACGTAAAATTGGATGAAGAATGATGTAGATAGGTAAAGGGTTTTCATATGCAAATGCAAGGTAACCATTATAAGGATTATGGTCACCGGAGAAAACGGTTGTCGAAAACACAGAAAAAACAAAATGCAAAATGAACTGTACGACAGAGGAGTAAACCAGCGGACAAGGTGGTATGAATAAAGCCAGCATAGTGCAATTGGTGTACATAATCAGTATTAGATCAGTATACCAAGAGAAAATATTTACTTTATTTAGAATAAATACTGAAAAAGATGATGACTTGTATACTGAATTTGTTTCAGAATAGCTAGCTATTGGACTTTTAGCTACCAATGGAATATTACCAATGCCATATTGTTTGTACAGTACATCACTGCATTTTAACTTTAAAAGACACCACCAAAGTGTCCACCACAACAGAACTTCATTTTAATTAGCCAAAGACTAATATTGATGAACATGCTGCAGGCTACTAACTTGTTGAACACAACTTGGGATAATTACAACGGTGGGAATCACACAGAGCCCAGAGAGCAATCAAGAACACAGTCAAAGCGCTTGATATTGTAGACGATCTGAAATATGTCACTGATGAGATCATAAGTTGTCTTGGACTGCTAGGTTATCAAGCAGAGGATCAAGACGAAAGAGACGATCTCACATCTGCTACTGTACCTTTTCCCTAATAGACTTTTACTTGCGGTGGCATTTTGTTTCGTGGTTCAGCCAAATCCGCCCCTGGTAGGTGTTCATTCCTTTTGTTCAATATAATATCTGATAAGGCATATATCACACCCTGCACATTTAGGTGGGAATAAAGCAGTGGATTCTCCAACACTACAGGATTTATTTTGCAAAAAGCTTCCCTTTTGAACTTACGTGAAATTAGAAAGTGTTCTAGATCCCATAACATTGTAACTTTAAAAGACACAACAAAGTGTCCCACCACAACATACTTCTTACTAAGCTAAGAAACTAAATATTGATGAACTCTGAGGCTCATCACTTGGTTGACACACTTGGATATGAAGTTACAACGTGTGGTAATCACACTAGAGCCCAGAGGAGCAATCAAGAACTAAGTCAAATACTGATATGGAGCCTCGTGAAAATGGTCCACTGTGAAGATCATAGTGTCTGGACTGCGAGGATATCAATCAGAGGAATCAAAGGAAAGAGACGATCTCAATCTGATACCTGTCCCCTTTCCCTAATAAGACATTTTACTTTGCTGTACATTTTTTTTAGTTTCAAACAGTTTTAAATTTAAAAAACATTCATTTTGTTTCAATATACTATCTTATAAGGCATATAAACACCCATGCACATTTATGTGGGAAAAAGAAGTGATTCCTCAACAACACAGAGAGTTTATTTGCAAAACCGCTTCCATTTTGCACTTTAAACGTGAAAATTAGGAAAGTGTTCTCGATCCCCATAAATGCATCAAATTACTATATTAATGAATTAAAGTAATATGTTGTCCGTATACAATCAGCCACATATTTTATACTTGTCCGGGTTAAAGTCCAAGATTATAGAAAAACATCTGGAATAAATAGTAGAAGCTGATTTTCAGTAGATAGTTTCCTGATATTGTAAGGAGACCCAGTCAAAAGTCCCTAGACCCACGCGATTAAATTACGAATTGGTGAAGTTACTCCATTTTATTTTACGGTTTGTTGCCGGAAAATCTTTCATTCTACTTCATTCTTCACCATTTCCCTTCATTTTTCAGCATAGAAGCGAAAAATAGCGATCAGGGAAAGCATCAACTTTGTTACAGTTGAGTAAACAGGTCGGGTCACATGTTTTGTTTTTCAGTACCAGTTTTTTAATTTACTTTTGTATATTAATGGTTTCCTCTCATCGTATTTGAGCGGTATGACATTTGGTTATTTAACTAAATGTAAACTAGCTAGGTTGCATGTAGGTCTATCAACATTTTTATAAATGACGCGAGTCATTATAAGAATGGTGTATACCATAAAAACAACGTGGTCATTTCCGTGTTAAGGAGTCAACTAGGCACACTCTCGCCCGAATGGGGGAGTCGAGTTATTTACCGTGCGGCGAGCGTGACGTGCATCAAAACGGAAGTGAATGCCGGATTGGCTTGTTTGAGCGGTTGGCCTCCCCCTTGGTCCAATCCGCATGAGGCTACCCATAGTCTCTTGCCCGTTTTTTTTTTTTTTTTTTTTTTTTTTGTTTTTTTTTTTTTATGCAGATATTGCAGCGTGCGCGTTTGCCGACCTACAGCAAATGTACTCGATATAGTGGTCAAATTTGCCAACGAAAATGTGCAATTAAAGAACGGTCACTTAAAAAAAAGTGGAAACTCAACCCTTTTTTGGCCCGTATGCCTATGATGTAGCACCCCTAGTATAAAATTTGATTACAAGCATAGGAATTAGGAATAAGCTTTTCATTTATATGCCTACCGGGTTATCCCTTTTGGTTCTTAAAGAGTTTTCGTCTCTAAAGACTATATTTTCTCAAAGAATTTAATGGTTCTTGGGAACTTTAAGTTTCGGGTTCTACAATGAACCAAATTTTCTTGGCTACAGACCTTTTTCGTTCTACAAAGAATCCATGAATGTTATAGTAACACTAACTTCGGCACATCGTAGCGGTCTAAGTCGCCGATTGAAACAACCGAAGTTGCTCCTTGCCCTTCGCAATATGGGGGGGAAAATAATGAATACACCGCTGGGTGCACATAGTCCCCACACAGATGTTAGACAAATTACTTTGCTTTGCAATAAAGTGAGCCATATTGCAGAGGGTCAAAATGCAGCCCCCTTCCATGCGGTTTCAATCGTCCGCGACCCGCGACTATTCAAACAGTGCGCTAGCCGGCCTATCATTTGTAGAGGCCATCAGTAGGATCTCCTAACCAAAAAAAAGTTCTTAGCCAAGGAAATGCTTTAAGAATCCTAAGTAATGCTAATCCCCGGCAAGCGACACCATTGACCTCAAGGATCATATTTGTCATTTTTTGTTGCCACAAAAAGGGGGGTTTAAAAAATTCCCCCCCCCAAAATTTATATTTCAAGGGCAATATTCAGAATCCCATGAACAAATCATCAAAATTAGTCCAAACAAGCCCAGTATTTGCTGATATTCTTTTTAGAGGCATTCCAACTGACATGCAAGCATTTGGGACGCCATGTTTAAATTCACTCACTTCTGTGCTATCCACGAAGCCCGGTTTGACACATGCCAACACCTCACGGGCATCCATAGCTGGGGTGCATCCTGCTTAATTCACCCAAATGTGCAGCTTAAGTGTAGCTTTTGAATTAGACTTAATCAAGCGTGGTACAGACGTACAAAAGATTTGGGTAGGTTTGGGTTGGCTGCCCCCCAGTAATGCGGAATCAATTCTGACCATAATTTGGCTGGTCGGATTTGTCTATAAGCGTATACACAGAGAAGATGAGAAAGAGGAGGTGGTTCGACTGCTACTCAAAAGTAAACTGTCAACCGCCTTTTCATGTCAATCGGCTTAAATCTACTCGATTGGAACAAAGACTTACGCTACTTGCAGGAGAGCATTACATGCACCTGTCATTAAATCCCAGAAACATTCCAATTACCCAGTTTTCAATTGGTATTTGCACAGGGTCTATACAATATGGTTTTGACCAGTACAGCGAAATGTACTCGCCTGTATCAGTTATAAACAACTTTGACCCCAATTTTCAAAGTATTTTGGCAATTGGACACTTTTTGACACAAAAAGTATGGTTGCGATGTATTGATATGCATGTAATCTAATCATTATCATCTCATATTTACAGGAAATAACCGGATATTGTAAAATTAGGCTAAAATAAAATAACTCTTTTATTGACCCCCAAAACCTGGAATCAATGTTTAGCCTTACCAAAAAGGGGCGATTTTGCTGTTTCTTTCGTTAAAAAGTCACTGATTCCTCAATTATTCGCCAACGATTTAAAAATAATACAATCAGTAGAACAACCGCGGAGTTAGTATTTGCCAGCCGAGATCTTTAGCTGGAAAATTAATAAGCATTTTAGCTGGGAGGTGTCAATTACTTCCCTGTTTGAAACCTTCCCGAACGACCAAGGTGAGGCGGGTTTTTTGGAAACACATACTTCAAGGTCCATCGAGTGGCCCTTGAAGTTTCCTAACACTGAGCTGATGGAATGAGAGTAATCCTGGGTAATCGGATTGCAAAATCGCGCCATCTCCTTCTTTCTCATCTTCTCTGGGATAAAAGAATTGGCCCCGTTATAGCCCCCTCAGAGAGCTTAGTAGAACATGATTGTTGCAACGAAAATATTATAGGACCAATGGTTATCACAGCCTTTCACGTATAGGGGCATAGTACGATGCAATGTGATAGATTGAAATATTTCTCTATAATACTGATGGCATAATTTCTAAAGTTGATGTATGGTCTGATATCGATTTTACCTGACCTATTCCTTATTTTGATATCATATGAAAGGTTCTATTTTATCCCCCGGCCCTAACAAGCCATGGGGATATTGTGACAGCAGATTTTGCTTGTTTGTTTTGTTTGATTTGTGTGTGAGTAGTAGGTGGGTTGTGGTGTGTGTGGGTGTGTCAGTTCCATTTCGATGATTGGGAACTTTTTGTATGTGTGATTGTGTGTTCCATTGTGGTGAAGCTAACTTGGTTATGGTTGAATGAACAGGTGCATGTACCCTGGCAGATATCGCTCAATGTCCAAATTTGAAGAATATCTTGGTATTAGTAGGTTTGTAGTTATGGTTGGTCATTTTTTCGCCCGTTCTGCGGCCGAATTTCAAAGTCGCGCGCGGTTTGATGTATTAACAATGCTTTTTTGGGCCTCCGCGTTCGGCTACTCGATAAATGTAAACGAATGAAAAATTGCACTCCCAAAAAAGTGAAACTCTTGTAGAACACTCAAAGGAGTGGTTTGAGACTTAAAAAGAGCGAATTTTCAACCTAGAGTTAAAATCACTCCAAAAAGCGTGATTTTCACTTCTTTTGAGAGTTTAACGAGATGACAAAACACCTTTGAGAAGGTTTGTAAAAGAGGAGACAACAGGAAAACGAGTGGGAAATCACACTCTTTTGAGCGTTTATCAGCAGTCGTTTTGAGTTTGGAAAATTCGCCTTTTTAAGCACAAACCACTCACTTTGGAGGGTTTTACAGGTAATTCACTCTTTTGGGGAGTGACATTTTCACTCGCTACATTAGAGAGTACAATGGGAGTCTATGGCGCACTGAGATGCGCTTTATTATGGATTTGTGATGTAACGTTTGTGGTTGCATAATTTGGGTCAGGGCCTCTGATGTATTTTGAGTTTAAAACAAAGGAGTAATCCTGAATAACCTTCGCGGGTGGACAGTTGGTAGTTTGTTGCTTTGAGTTTGTGTATGTAAAGGAGTTGGTGCGAAGGGTTTTTTTCGTCGTACTCAAATGAGTTGGATATCTTGTCTTTAGGGCGTGAAGGGTATTCTGTTGGTGCTATTTTGTGTATAATGTGATTGTGTTTGGAGAGATAGCTAATGTTGTATTGTATGTGAAGTTTGGGGGTGAAGGGTCATTCTTTTCGCATAGATTCTGTGTTGTTTTTAGGTGGATGTTGGTTGGAAAGCGATTTATGTGCGTGAAGGGTATTGTTTGTGGGTCTGTTGGTGTTAGTATCGGTTGTATGTGTGGATTATTGTGAGATAGGTGTCTTATGGTTAGGTGATTGCGGTCGCCGCGGGTCAAAGTGCCCGCGGTCGAAGATGCCAGTTTTGCTATTGATCGCGGTGTGTCCGGTGGTTGTTGTATGTTTATTTATTTTTTTTGTGGAGGGAGGGGAATAGTGTGGTGTATGGTTAGGCAGGTTGCGGTCGGCGCGGTCATAGTACCGCGGTGGAAGATTAGGGTTTGTGTTCTCGTGAACCAAAGTGGTTTTTTGTTTTAGTTTGGGGTGGGTTGTGGTGTAAGTTATTGGTTTGCGAATGGTTCTGTTGGGAGGGGGGTAGTTGTAGTTGGTTAGTTTAGAGTTAGGAGGTTTTGCAGCGGCCGCGGTCACAGTGCCGCGGTGGTTTTGGCGGTTGGCGATTCGGCGGGTGGACGGGGTTTTACGTTGTAGTTTTAAAGGGCGTAGGGACGCGGTCACCGGCGTGGGGTGTATCCCCGGATTTTGGTATGGATTTTATTTTGGGTTGGTGTTATTTGTAATCGTATGAAATCTTCAAGTATTTTGGTACTTAGATATTGGAAGTTTCGGCGCTCGTCGTAGTGGTGCGGCTCTCAAATTGAGGTGTTTAAATTGGTTTTATGGTTTTTTTTAAGAGTGAGGATGATTTTGAATATAGTTGGTTGCCGGCCTTGTTGAAGGTGTTTTTGCTTAGAAAGTTACGTAGTAGTGTTGTTAACCGGTCCGTGTTCGGCGCGGTCGCAGTGGTGCCTGGTGGTTAATCGCGTGGGATATTTGTAAATTATGTTCTTTTGTTGTTATGGATTTTTAAACAAACATTAATTTTGTTGTTAAATAGTCTTTTAGCGTGGGGGCAGCTTGAAGACAATAAGTGTTGTATTGTTATATGTTATGAATCTTTTAGATGTACGAAAACCTAATTGATATTAAAGGATAAAGGGGAATAGGGGGTTCGAATGTTTTAAAGGCGAAAAGTGAACCTCGTAATTGTAAACGTCGTAAAGAAATGACCAAGACTTTGTGTTCCTGTTGCAAAAATGGTGGTTTTCGGTGGCTAGAAAGATGTTAAATGGAATTTAAGTTAAGGGCTTTTGTATTGTTGTTAGAATGTTGGGTATTAGTGGTTTTTTACGTACTGTATATGGAGGAATATGAGTGAGTTGACAAGCTGTGTCCTGCTATGCGTTGTTGGTTTTTATGGTGACTACTGAAAAACAGATTTTATCTTATTTTTTGATATTATATGAATTTGGTGTCATTGAGTTGGGTCTTCATTAAATAATAAGGGAAAACTTGAACTGCAATATAGTTTCTGAATTCATTATTGCAAAACAAAGAAAACGATGAGCGAACAGGTGGCTCAAAAGGTTAAAAAGGTGTATTGCGATAGTAAAAGTGTTTTGTCTGAAGGCGATTGAAACTAAAAGCGTAATTATATCAAGTTTTCTTTTCAAATAATGTATTTCAGGGTTAACAAATGATAAGATATGGAAGAAAATTGGAAAAAAAAAATATATTTTAGAACTCATTATTGTATAGAATAAAGCAAAAGATCGACAAATTTTTTTTAACGAACGAATCTTTTCGTGGCATCTCACCACTTTGTCGCAAAATACAACAACAATAAACCACCAAAAGCGACGAGCATCGGCGTACCTCCCCCTAGACCCCTCTCAGGACTGTGTATAAAACGACTGGTAAGGAAGGACTACAATCTCTCTGAGTCAGCCATGCGGTGGTGTTGAATTTTGGAGGCACAAATAACCAGGGGAATATTGCCATCTGATTGTTCTGAGGTGTTGGTTCGTTGAGGCGCCGCGGTTTTCTAAAAAAGACAACTCAGGGATAGGAACGCCGATTATTTGATGTCATGCAGGGCATAGAGCCTTGACCAGTGATCTCTGATTTTTTAGGATTTCATTTCTTGATCTATTTTTTTATATTACTGGTACATTGAGATGCACTGCCCTATTGTGTGAATGTCACTGGTGTATAATATATGCCAAATAATAAAATAAAAGAAAATTTTGATTTAGTGTTCACTGTTCCCTAAATGCGATTACAGGGCCGACGACGACGAAAACTGTGGGACAGTCTACCCTCCCCGAAAAGAGAAAGCGCGAGGGTAGTAAGAGTGTTTAGAACAAAAAGTCACGGTGTTGTTGTATTGACAATAGAGATGGCGTATAAGAGTTGTGTTAGAAAACCTAAAAGCATGATGTATTGACCTACAGATGGCGCTTTATAGTGATTAAAGAAATATGAGGAAATCGCGTATTGTGATAGGAATTCAGTAGCTAAGACCAAAAATTCTATTAAACCCCCCCCTTCGAATAATTCGGCCAGGGGGAGGGAGGAGAGGTTGGTCCAGAAAATGAAAGACTTATTGTCTTTGGTTTTTCTTTTTAAAAATATACTTAGGACTGTGTGTAATTTTGTGTTTGGTATTGTATTTCGAATCCATAAGATTGTAAAAAGGTAACCTAATTGTTAAGGAAGGTGTGCGATATTATTATATGGCCTCCATTTTTTGATACAGATATTAAAGTGATTTTCAATGTTATGAGAAAAGATTTCTCATGGGAAATAAAAAAAATAAAAAAAATAAAAAAAATCAGGGGGGGGGGGCTTCCCCTAGTGTTGTTTGTGCAATGCGCTCCTGTTAGATAGATTGCACAATAGGGTTAAAATGGGAATTCCCCAAACTTAGAAAATCTGAGTCAACCTGTGTATGCTTTGGACAAAAACTGTAAAAATCATTAAATCTGTTTTATTAGATAAAATTCAGATCAATCTGTGCACAAGGCTGATTTATTTGTGGTTGCCCCCCTATAGGTTATTCTGACCTTTGACGTCCCCGGGACATCATAACTGAATGTACTGTAAAAAAAGAACCGTAATTTTCGAATCCCGTAATTGTGAGAAGAAAATTACGGGAAACCGTGAAGTTTAATGGCAAAGCCCCGTGAATTTTCATATTTAGGGGCATGTGCCGTTATTTCATGGGGGATTTACCTGAAACTTTCCTAGCAACAATATTTTTTGCACTAATATGCCATATAAATCCATACAAAACAGGCATTTGCCTTAATCTGAGAAATTCTCGGGGGCGCTTTCCCGTAAAAATCACACTTTAGTAATTTTATTCTCGCAAATACGAGATATTAAACATTACGGTGACCGAAAAATACATTTCATTTACAGTGTGTGTTTGCACCATGCATGCATATTAAAAATAACGTGGGGTAAAAGGATATGGTATATTTATAAGTTAAAGCCCGCCATTGATTAACCCAGAAATCAGTCATTTTTTTTCAATATTCCAAATCATGCACATTGTGTTTAAATTGTTACAGTGTTAGGTCATATCAAAACTTATATTTCTGTTCTGTGTGAAAACGGCACTTAAAACATGTTAAAACGGACTTGAGATGACAGATGGGAGTCCTCGTACCCCATGGCAAATATTTTGTGCAAGTATTTAAATTAATCAGATTAACTTTACAATGTTACTCCAGTTACAAATCCAGATTGACCTTTTTTTACCATTTTATAAGTTTTGCCTAGAATATGCTCAAAACAGAGGGTCGAGATGGCACAAAACACAAAACTATACATTTTTGAAAACCTGAGGATTAGATGGACATATTGGCATTACACGTTCCAACATGGTTGCGACATTTTTTTAAAAAGTTTTCCCCCTCTGTGTAAAACTTAAATTGGCCTACTGAAAGTCATAACACAATTTGAGGGTATATACATAATGTAGAGGAATATCACCTTACCAGACATAATGGTTTGGCTCTTGTAAGCGATTCCAAACGAACGTGTATTGTTTGAAATCATTATCATACTGAGTGCGAATAATGGGAGCGATAACATATCTATCATATACGAATATTATTTTGAAAGAAAATAATATTATAGATTGATTTTCAATCTGGGTGTTTTATGTGGTTAGAGGGGTGGGGTCTCTAATGACACTTGTTCTGATTAATCTAACTGATCTACATCCAACAACAAATTAATGTCTAATGGTAATACACAGGTATGGTTTTCTGTCTAGAGCCCAGGAAAGCAGTCGACACTGGTGACCTGTTATTCTCTGCAAGAAGCTTCAGGCAATGGGGTGTTTATCAGTGGATGTTAAATTTTATTTATATGGCAGAACACAAAGTTTAATGTGAATCACTGTGATTCTGATTGCGCTCACTGTGTTTCTGGCGGGGTCCCCTCAAGGGGGAGAGTCTGGGTCCGACTGGTTGTTTCTTTGCTATGTAAATGATCATATGGTCAGCAGTGTTGAAATGCAAACTCTTGCTCTACGCTGAGGACCGCGCCTTGCTGGTATCCGGTAGAGTTCCTGATAGTATTGCTATTAACGCCTTGTGTAAAGAATCTTGGGACATGTGGACAATGGTTAATCGAGAATAATATTCTTTGCATTAGATCGAAAGATAAACAGAATGCATGTTATTGGTACACTAAACGATAAACTCGCCACAAGTAAAAATCTTCAATGTCAACTGTGATGGCAAACCTCTGAATACAACTCAGAATGCAAAGTACCTTGGTGTAAATTTGGATGTTATCATTAACCGGTGAAAAGGTTGCTTGGAAGTTCTTAAAACAGTGGGTATAGGTTAAGTTTCTTTTTTGTATAGGCTATGCCGGGATGTTCTAAAATAGAAGAACACGCTAAAGTCCTGATGTTGCCACACTCATTCTTATGTCATTTTGATTATGCAGGTTCGCTTGGTTCAATGCTTCCTCAATATTTTTAAAAACAAGACTTCTAAAACAGATGCCAAAAGTAAAATTGTTAGGTTTATATTAGAATGAGCTCCCCCGCATGGCCATTGGGGTCAAAAAGAAAAAAAAGGGATTATAAAATTGGTTTGTTGTCTGTGAGGGATAGAGTAACTCAACTAAAATTAAACAGGTTTTACCAAAATTATACATAGGATATGTCACCGGAATATCTGAAGTGCAATTTCAAACGTGTGTCATACAGTTAATCAAAGACAGTACCAGGGGTAGCCTACCACCACTTTACTCTGCCAAGAACTGGGCCAAGCGAGAAATTCTTTCTGTTTATACTGCCGTTACTCAAAACATGGAACGCTTACCAAGGTTATTCATAGCAGAAAGAAATATTGCTTTATTCAATTCAAAATGCAGTCAAAACAACATCTGAGGAACAAACCTTGGCAGATGAAATGAACATTTGTGATTGGTGTTATAATTTAATATGTTCTGTTTGGTGCTTCAGTATCACATTCCATGTGCAATATACTTGTTATTTAAACTATTTTTAATTAAAACCACAAAAAATTGTAAGGTTTTTTTTTTTCTGACGGCCTTGTCTCTTTGTCCCATTTGTGTTTTCACTTGAGGGCCCAATGGAAATAAGCCTCCTTATAAGAGGCCTTTTGGGCCACCTTGGTTATCCAATGGTTTATTATCTATATCTCACGAAGCGTCAAATTTTAACTGGTGATACATTGTTGTATCCATCACTTAATCTATCTCTTACATTATTGTTTTATCAAAAAAATTTTTTATTGGCTGATTTTATGGATTTTTTAATCTGTGATGTTACTGAATAAATATTAGAAATGAAATGATTGAACATCTACATTAGGCAAAAATATTTTAATGTACCTATAAAACCTTTTGTCGGTACCTTTTATGTGTATAAATGTGCAGCCTCAAAACATGAGCATGCTTATTAATTATTTCTATTGTACATGTATAAATACCATTACTAGTGTGACCTCTACAAAATCAAGAAACAGAAAGAAATTAAATATGAAATAAAATATCTAGCTTGTGTTTTTCTTATTGTAAGGAAAAAGATACAAAATCTTGATTGGGTTATTGTAAACGGTCATGTGTAGCAATATAATACACAAGTTTGTGTACAATCTACTCTTAAACAGTTTAGCTCATCGTTTCGAAATAGAACATTAGTATTTTGATATGAC